>PYAF01005821.1:1269462-1280989 GCA_007407185.1 Glycine tomentella | reverse complement strand
ACTAAATATATAAATAAAAATGATCAAATTAAGATCATAATAGAATTTATAAAATAAAAATGAAAAGAAAACTAAACCATTTTTTCATGTATAAAAAGAATTTGTTAATAAGTCAACGTAAAATATTATTTTTTTTTAATTTTTTTACTTTAATTCCTAATATAACATATTCATGTGTAAGTATGAAATTACATACATACTCATATAAAAAAATGATTTGTAGAAATATTTATTTTAGACTACAAATATTCTTAATTTTGTAAATTTATACTATAACAACATTACAAGATATTATAAAACATTTTAATTGGCTTATCCAAAATTTTAAATATATGTTAGATATTTGTTATTGAAAATGTAAATTAATTTGTTGACATAAATTTTAAAATTTCCGGTGTGGCAAAATGCATGCTTGTTAACTTATATACATTGTCCGTTTTTTTTACAGAACATAATAATATCGGTTTAGTGATAAGAGAATTAGATAGTTTGCATGAGTTTATAGGTTTTTTCATTTAAAGAAAATGCTTGGTTGACACTATCATTAGGTCTCAAATTAAAATTTGAAAACCTCAAATTAGCCTTAGATATGATGTAACTAGTTCTAGCCTTCTAGAAGTGATCACAGTATTTGAACATGCTTTTGTTTTCGTTATACATTATTTTTCAAGGCAGCATGCAAACCCACGTCGGTACATAAAATAAAAGAAAGCATGATAAACAATATTAATTTGAAGGATATAGCACACTTTCCTGCCTAAACAAGAAAAAGAAAAAATAAATAACAGCCGGCCACAAACCGAAGACAGATTATCGAGGCCTTTTCATTTTCATCACATCATTATCATAATTTAAAATGAGGAACATGTTTCATGTATTATTGTTGAGTTTGGACTTCAATTGTTGTAACTTACACTGTATATGCATGCATCTCGACAAATATATAACAAGCTATACGTCACCGTGGAGACTTACTTTCTATCTGATTACGCCACAAAATGATTTGTCAGTGTATACGATAAAGTAATAATTGATAGTTACAACGAACCATGATGCATGTGGTTGTAATTAACCAAATTAAATTCTTAATGGTGAGTGCAGTTGCTGGTTATTGATTACTGATTAATTAGTAAGGAAGTCAGATGTGTCATATGTGGCCATCGAAGACTAATGAACATGGCTGTACACCCATTTGCTAGAATTAGGAAGATTAGGTTTTGTTAGCGATCATTTAGGTTCATACAAACAAAATTATGATGCATGGTCGGTACCTTATCCTGATTATATATATATGGGTCTTTACCAAAGAGACGACACTTCAACATTTTCAGGTACGGTCACTGTTTTACAACAGTGATTAATTGGCAGGAAATTGTATTGGACTTGTGTTCAATTATATACTTTTTCCATGTTGTATTTTAGAAAAAAATTATCATAAAATAAATGTAGTATTTAATTTTTCAAGGTAGTATTAATTGTTTTTTTACTAATAACTCTATTAAATATCACTTTAATTTTTCAATATAATATTAATATTTAAATTAATTTTATAAAATTATTATTCACTTTCATTTAGTGGTATGTGTAAATTACTACTCGCTTTAATTTTTTTGAATGTTCTATTTATCGGGGATATTGATAGAAAAAACTAATTAATATTATTTTGAAAATTTAAATGCAACATTTTTATGGAATAATTTTTTTATCTCAAATACTACACTTATTTTGAAACAGATATATTATTGAGTAATATTTTATAGGTAAAAGCTAACAAATATCTTAAAAAGAGATTTTTTAATTAAAATATATAAAATTGTGTTGTTGATAATTTTTTTATGTTATCTTATGACACACTAATTACAGTAGTCATAAAAGTGTAAAATTTTAAAATTACAGTAACTAATTTGTCACATTTGAAAAGATATATACACGAGCTAATTAAAATTATTTTATTATAAAAATGATATATTAATTATTTAAGTTCAAAATTAAAACATTGTGTATCTTTAAAAAACATTATTATTATTGATAACAGTAAAGATATCCAAATTACAAGAACAATAAATGAAAATTTTAAACATTACTTTCACAAAAGAAATGTCATGAAAGGAAAAGGTGTGTTACACCAATTCTCACATTGTTCTTTTTTATAAGGAAATTCTTACATTGTTAAACAACTTTTTTATTGGATAATTTGTTTATATCAGAATTTATCATTTGGTTGAAAATTCTTATTATATGAATTATAATTAGATCGTATAAATTTAAAATTATTTAATACATAACTTATAAACATCAAAATAAATGTAAAACATACCTTAAAAAGTATTAAAAATTAAAGAACCATTTGATTATATATTAATTTTGACAATACTTATACGAACAATAAAGATAATATACAATTATAACTCAAATATTAGATCAACGAAAATTGCACTATTATATATATATCCCATTAAATATTTTTAATTAGTATTTTTTTTCAATATACAATTAGAATGATTATTTTTATAAATATGATCTATATGTAAAGAAACTTTTAATCCAACAATATGTTTTAAATGAAACTATCTAAATTATTAACTGGTATGATTGTTGGTATAAATTACATCTGTCTAATTGCATATTTATATTTACCAACCTTTAAGAATACCAATTATTTTGAAGCATGCAGAAATTAATAAATTATTTGTCTGGGAATGCCCGTTTGAGACTTTTTAAAAAGAAAATTTCTGAGTCAAGAAAAGAAGGGTTCATGTATAACTTAAGCCGGATATTCACTTTAAGCTGTGGTCCTAGAAAATTAGAGAATAAAAAGGAATGCTCACTAAACAGGGGTTGCCAAGAATTGCACCCACATCCAAAGACAAGCCCCAATAGGGTCTCTGACAGTTTAGGTATAGTTGGGGCCATCATCATAGCAAATATGTGTTTGTGGCCACAATTTGAAGAGCAAATAGAAAATCTAACCAATTTTTGACATTCTTGCATTGCACTCACAAACTTTATACTTGTTCATTAGTGGCACTGGAATTGCGTTCATGATCATGTTTTAATAAAAGCTAGAAATGTTATACTAATCTTTGGAAGCAAAATTGCCCATATCAGCATGTGACCGTGTAATAAACGCTTAGAATATGAACTGAAAAAACAAAATGATAAACTTTAGGGGGCCAACTTACCAGGAAGCCGACAAAATAATCTTAGCTTTTTAGAGGTTTGGCAAAACCATTGTACATGATATCAACCAAAATGTTGCATAATTTAGTACTTCATAACATGAACACACTAGTCACCGAGAGAGTGTTTTTCTTTATCCCACACAAGTCAATCATGCCCATTACCCAGCACATCTTTGCTTGTTGACTCCGCAACCAAGACAGGAAACAAAAGGACCATGCAATGCAAGAATTGAGTTGAAATCTATGCCATAAATGTACGAACTCAATTTAAATGGGATTTTGAAGAAAAAAAATTCGTGTGGTTAAACTTAAAATTTAAAATATTGGACTTCTATTTCGTGGAATTTATTATTACAAATATCCTATTGGTTAGTTTTGTTAAATTCCTCAGAAAAGCACTTAATTGTAGAAGGAAAAAAATGTAAAATAAATCAAACTTCTCTCTTAAGTTAAAATTAACTTTAAAAGAAATAAATAATAAGGTTAGGGTTTGAAACAAAGAGAGAGGTTATAATTTGAAAATGAAGTCATAATTATAGAAAGAGAGAGAATATTATCTCATGAAGAAGTTGCATGTATAAATAACACCTCGTGAAATTAGAGTTTAAAATATGAATACACCCGACAACAATAAACATTTAGAAAAATAAAACATGGAGAGATGTATAAGAGAAAACGATTACTGGATTCATACTTATATAAGAAGATGATTGATGTTGTTGGGGTGTACGTCTTCAATGTAAGCTTGAAAATACTTTCGTCAAGGCATCTTGGATTTGTCGAATTAGAGAAGAGGGCTCAAAAATTGGAGCGAGAATGGAAATGTGTCATTGGAAGCATAAAACTTATATTAGATTTTATAGATTGGTAGGACCAATAATCGATTTAGAAAAAAAAAATCTAAACTTGATCTTAATACAATCAATTTAAAAAGGTTTTGTGAATTTTGTTAGAAATTTCAAAAATTGAAGTGTCAACATTGTAGATCATTTATACAAAGAATCGATGTAGGTTATTTTTTAATTGATTTACTACATAAGCATCTAACAAATTGTCGTAAAAAAATTTAAAAGTTGCAAAGGATGTCCATGTTTTAGATTGATTGATAGAGAATTTATCTAGAAAGTATTTTCTACATCAATTCTTAATACAAACAATCTAGAAAGTGTTTTCTAAATTAATTATATAACAACCAATAAAAAATGTTTATCTCAATGTTAAAAAAAGATTGTTCTCAATATAAAATCTGTGTTATAAAAAAAAAAAAAAACATTTTTTGTACTACAAAGTTCTACCTAAGAATACGCTCTGAGAATGGCTATCATAATTAGGAATGTGTGTTTATATCATACTTAGACATACGAAATATTTCTGTGAGACTGCTCAACATTATACTTCTAAAAGAGACATAATTAGGATGTTGTTTTGAGGCCACAAATCTAACATAATTTCTTTTCGGCTATAATAGCAACACTAATTGCTTCCACATGCTTGCATGAAAAAAAAGTATCACAAGGCAACAGAGAGAAATCAAAATCATGGTCTCTTTATAAGGAATGCTAGCTAAATCCTGTCCATTATCTTAAAGCAATATTTCATATAGCTAGCATATAGGTAGACCTCAAACACTTACTGAGTGCAATAGATATCTATCATTGCTAACCACCATTTTCTTCCTTAAAATGACTTGTTTCATACCAAACTAGATCCCTGCTGGTCGGTCCTTTACATCTTGAAGCAATCTGTGGATGACAGTTCAAATCGATTTAGTTGAAGTGAATGCTGGATTTCTTATCAAATTTACTTTTTTTCATTTCGGATAATCCGAACAGACGTTATTTTTGTATAAATCTTTTTTAAGAAATATAATTTCATGCATTATATATAATTTACTTGAAGGAAAAGGGACCACAAGAAATAAAACATCTACAGTAACTGGTATTTAGTTAAAACTAATTAAAAAGGCTTTCAATATTATTTAAAAATTAAGCAATCTTAAGAATGATTGTAGTAAATTTGCTTTGAGGGAAATTAAATTATACTAGTTATTAACTATCATTTCCCAAATATAAATAAGAAATTGCTCCTTTTTCCTTTAAGACATTAATTTTGCTTTGAGGGACTACATTCTTATTCCTTTAGATAGTTGACTTAGAAAAGTCATTAAATTCGTACTGCTCGAAAATACATACCAACATGTACACATTATAATACCTTGATATGTGGGGAACATTTAAGAGGGAGAAAAGTAACTAAGATTACTTCGTTAGCTTATGAATGGCATATTACCAACTCAGCTAAGTAACACATTCAAATAGGCTATTAATCATTCATTGTAAGTATATAACTAAAATTGAAAGAAAAAAATATGAATAAATAAAATAGAAAAAAGACATCAGTTTTTTTTTTTTTAGTCATTTGAGTAAAAGTGAAGCAATAATTTGTGTTGCTAAATTCGTAAAAGAAGTCTAAGAGGGATGCTAACAATTGACAACAATGATATTTATTACTTTCTACGACTTTCTTTCTCCTTATTTTATTATTTTCTATTTTTATCAGTTTTCAGCAAGTGATTCGGATTTGTAGGGAGTGTGGAATGGCACAGTAGAGAAGAGAGGCTATAGAGTTGAAGTGAATAGGATTCTTTGATGTACTATATGGCTATGGATGTAGCTTTTTGTCCACTTTGGATTATGAGAGATTGAGAGTGGAGATAATGATTTTGCCTCAGACTTGAAGATAAGAATGAATTGAAGTTGTGGTAAATCTTTACGACATTCCCTTGACTTCGAATAGGACGCATTCACGATCGTTGGCTTTTTATCCCGACAGTACAAATTTGTGGTTAGACTTCTTCTTGTTAATATAAACTTATTTAATAAAAACTAAATTATTAATATCATTACTGTAAATTTAAAATAGCAATACGACATATTGCAATAATAAATGCTTTTATTAGTATGCAGTTAATATATTTTATAGTATTATATTTATTAATGTAATACATTTTCTTATTAACGTAAACTCGCAATAATTAGATTTAATTAGAATATGCTTCGTAAAAGCATAAAATTGTTACAATAATAAGATGGTAGGTTTTTGTAATAATTTTTAATAAACTATATTAAAATAATTTTCAATTAGTTGATAATATAAAATCTTTATTCCATTAATGAATAAAAATTGACTCCAATAATTAATAGTAAAATACTTATTAATAGTATATTTATCGATTCATTTGATATTTTTTTAATTTTAAATTAAGAGTAAAATGCATATTACTCCCTATGGATTTTTGCTTATTTAACATCGAACACATGAAACACCTAATGCATAATTAATATAAATGTAAATTTTTTTTGATAAAAAGTATCAAAATTAGGAAGTGTAAGGATAGTAACAACTTGAGTATATTGGTTCCGGACACGTGAAAGAACTTGGTTTTTAAGGATGTGTTTGATTTGCTAAAAAAATAAAGGATTGGTCTAACGTTGGATTTAAAAATTGACTAAGAGATAATACAAAATAAAGAATGATAAATTGGATAAATACCAAAAATTTGTAACTCACTAAGTCCGTACAACTTTTTGTCCAGTGTCTATCAAAAGTAAAAATATAATATTATCACTATTTTTTCACTTTTTATCATCCTACACCTTTTTCCCCTTCCTTCCCCTCTTCTTCCCTTTCATTTTTCATTCTTCCTTTCTTTTTTCTGGTTTGTTTCACTTCACCTGATCGGTGGACACCTTGGCTGCCGGCGAGGACCATATGGATTGTTGTCATTCCCATTTTGCTCATCATTTCTTTCTTTTCATTGTTAATTTATTCAAATGTTCTCATTGTCATCCTTCTTCTCGCTATGTTTTTCTTCTTCTTTTGGCCAACTTCGGTGAGGCTGCGTCGCACCTTTGCCATCGTCGTGACCCTGTGACAGGCTCGCATCGCCAAGCCCTACATCCGATTGCGTCAAGGACCATGCCTCCTCCATGTAGGTGTCTCTCTTTTGTTGCGTCGTCAAGGTGCTGCTAATGCACCTAGATTTCTCAACCCATTCCTTTACTTGCAAGTTTGGTTGGGTCACTCTGATATAATTCCAACCCTAACCCCAAAAAAATGAAAAAAAGAGAATTGAAATGGATAGAAAAGGCGAGCCCGGTCCAAATTAAAATAAATACTGCTAAAACATAAAATATGATAAATTATTATTAATTTACCTATGCATTTCTTTAATTTATTTTGAATTGTTTTTAATTTATAATATCATACTTATAAGATATAGTAAAAAGTATATCAACATAATTAATAAATTGTAATTTTTTATAATTATAAGTTTAAAATAATGCTTTAAAATATATGACAATATTAATAAATTATAAATATTAGTAAAATATGATAATACATTTTATATTAAATAATAAAATAATTTAAAAAGTTTAAAAATCTTGTTCTTTCTATATTTTTTTGCTAGTGCAAACCAAACTATAAAGAATATTACAATAAAAATTTATATTATTTTTTCCTTCGACTCAACTACTTGTGCATTTGTGTATCCTGATTTTTATAATAAATTAAACGCATCTAACTTGTTTCAAGTTTCAAGGCCATTAGTCCATTGTGCCATTACAAGTCCAGATACAGCCTTTTACGACTTCTCGTTTAGGTTCATCATAGTCCATTTGTTCGGCCCGTGTTTTCAAAACAAGGACAGAGCTCGCAAGAATGAGTTTGCATACATCACCTGAGTAACTTGATTAGTGGATGGATTAGAAATACTTATTAGAGTAGTGTAATTTTGAAAATTATTTTAAAATAAATTAGTGGATGCAATATATGAAGTGTGAATTTTCAGGGATTAAAGATGGTGATTAAGATACAGTGCATCTACTTGGTCAAGAGACACCTAAGAAAGATATTTTTAGATACTTGGGATCAATGTTGCAAAAAAGTGATGAGATCGATGAGAATGTAAGTTATAAAATTAGAGTAGGGTGGATGAAATGGTTGAGTGCATCGAGATTTTTGTGTCACCGAAAAATTTCCCTTAAGCTAAAAGGAAAATTCTATAGAATGACTGTTAGACTGACAATGTTATATGGAGCGGAATGCTAATCAGCACATAGGCAACATGAGCACAAAATAGGAGTAACAAAAATGAGGATGTTAAGGTGGATGTGTGGATATATGAAATGGATAAGATAAGAAATGAGGATATTCGACGAAAGGTATCAGTAGTACCGGTATGTGAAAAGATGAGGGAGCATAAATTGAGGTGATTTGTGCACGTTATGAGACGACCACTGGATACTCCTGTAAGAACAAAAGTTTGTTACTAAGAGCTAGACACAAAGAGAGGTAAAGGTCGACCAAAACTTACCTGGGAAAGATAGTTAAACAAGACCTAATGGAGTGAGATATAAATTGACGGACAGTATATGTCTTAGGACGGAGTGAAAAAAAACTATAAGCTTAGTGGAGGGTTATACCCATTAGTAATTCTATGTTCTAGTCCTTCCCTTGCTTAGTTCTTTTCCTCTTCTTTTTTCCTTTCTTCCTTTTACCATTCTTTTATTTTAATTTTTTTTTTTTACTCTTTTATCTTATTTTTCATTTATTATTGGGTTCATTTACCACCGACCCTCAATTAACTTGAGTTAAAGATGTTGATGTTGATCTATTTTAAAAATATTTATTAGTTTAAGGTGTTTTTATTATGTAATATTGTCACTATTTTTTTTTCATGTGCGTTGCACTTCTATAGGTAGAAAGACACCACATATAAATAAATTTTGGCAAACTAATTTTGCTTTTGCAATAAAATGTCATAGGTAAGCATAATAAAAACCGTGACATTTGGGTCATCTTTAACTCCCTATTTATCGTCATTACTGGTATCTTGTAACGGTCATTTTTTGGTGATCATTATAGTTTCAGAAATTATTATTGATATGAAAGTGAGGCGGGTCTTTATTCGAGTCATGAATGCTTGGAGAAGTTAGAACATTTTTAATGTAAGATTTTGAGTAATGGTCTTAAGTTCAAGATCTGATCTTTACTAGATCTTTCAATAAAGGAGTTAAAGAAATCTTCAACATAGAAGATGAGTTTTTGTGAAAGATCCCTTAAAATCACATTGTTCAAAAAAGAATAAATTTTCTTCGTTTTTCTCTCTCCTAGGATCTTAAAATGAAATTTATCATTAAAAAATAATGAAAGACATCTTGAGAGATCTTTAATCCTATGTGATACTATAAAATTTACCAAAAAGTAGTTTAAGATTCCAATTTGAGATCTATTAGATGTTTTTATGAGACGAGGATAATAGGAAATAAATGAAACATTTAAAGTAGGCAACATTTATTTTTACAGAAATTAAAATAAATAAATAAATCTGAAATTTTATAGAAACCAAATTATTTCTTGAGATAATGTGCTTGTTTAATTCTCCTTTTTATTTTTTAGAACAAAACGAAGAAAAAGAAACGGAAACCCTTTTTATAACGGACAGTGAAGATTGGATTGAGGAATAGCATAAAATAAGAAGGTAAAAATGGCGTGCAGGGGTATGCTTCGTTCCACCATTCTCATAGAACCCATCCTACTCCGTTCTTTAAATTTCAATTCTAACAAACATCCAATAGCTTCACTCAACAAATGCAACAAGCTTACAACCATTAGGTCTCGCCGGTTTCATTCTCCAAAACCCCCTTCTTCTTCCTCTCAGAACCAAACGCCGTTGTCTCAGGACGATGAAGACCTCCCTCAGGACGCTGTCTTGAAGGCCGTTTCCGGTAATTCCAACTATTTCATTTCAAAACCCACAAAACTGTTGCATTCCGTTATTATTTTTGCTATTACTGTTAATTTTATCGCTTTTCTGTTACAAGCTTAAAATGTTGTGAGTTTGTTTGTCACAGAGGTTTCCAAAGCCGAAGGGAGGGTTGGCCAAACAACAAACGTAGTTATTGGAGGCACTGCTGCAGATGATTCTAACAATGAATGGTTGGCTTTGGACCAGAAGGTTTTGTTTCATTGTTTTCATAAGGCTTTATTTGTTTTCGTTGAGTAGCTACTACTTGTGAATATTGGATTAATTGTTTGTGCTGCACAGGTGAACTCGTACCCAACCGATCGAGGATTTACCGCCATTGGAACTGGAGGTGAGGATTTTGTGCAAGCCATGGTTGTTGCTGTCGAATCTGTAATCCAACAACCAATTCCTCAGGTATGTCTATATCAAGTCATTTATAGAAATTGAACTTTCGTTATCGGATAAATTTTACTATTTTATAATAAAACTCCTAATAACATCCATTTTGATGTCATTATAATTATTACTATTGAGGTTGGGGTCGGGGTCATGTGTGTGTCTATCTAATATTAACTTAGAGCCTGCATGGATACAAGTATAAGTACTTTTGAGAACTTCTCTACTGAAAATATAGAGTTTTTCCAGTACAAAAGCTCTCAAAAGGACTTTTAACCTTGTATTCAAACCGACTCTTATAAGTATTTCACTATTGGTCTCATTACTGTAAGGTTAAGTGTGCGGCTATTTTTGTATCTAATTTGTGTGTGTGAATTGGCTTCCTCTTGAACTCTACTTGATGTTTATCGTGGGCGACAATGTTTTGTTTGCTGAGTTTGTATTATTAAACTAAATTAATAACAGTTGAAGAAGGAAGCATATATTTTGTTTGAATGGTGAATTGGAGGAAAGTAATAGAAACTGAATAGGCTTAAAGGCAAAATATACCTAATTGCAGTGATTGTGTTGAAATAAATTGCATTTTATGGTTGCTCCAAGTGTTGTGAAGTTCATGCCTGATCAGCTTAGTATCAGTTATTAACACTACTTAGTACGAACCTAAACTCTCACAGGATAAGTTTTTTTTTTTTTTTTTTTTTTTTTTTTTTTTTTTTTTTTTTTTTTTTTTTTTTTTTTTTTTTTTTTTTAATATTAGCATTGCAGAATAAGTAATTAATCAATATGTTTACAACCAACTACTGTGGCCTAACTAAGTCTGGTGCAACTTTTAAACTTAAATAGTTTTGTGCCTGTGGTGGTTCTATGTTTTCATGACTCTTGATCAACTAAACAGTGTGATCGGAGGTCGCACTCCGTCAAATTAATATTGATTAAGTATAGTACTAGGAAGTGACTCCTAGGTCGTCTCTCAAGGACCAAATATCGTCTGTGTAAGGGTTTAAACGCGTAAAGGGGGGTTTTTTGTTTGTTGAACAGAATTAAAAATAGAACAGAGCAGAATTACTAATTAAACGCAGTGATTTAAAACGAGTCAGACCCTTCGAACAGATTGCGTCTCTAATATCCTTGGTTCACG
>PYAF01005821.1:1208128-1269362 GCA_007407185.1 Glycine tomentella | reverse complement strand
CCCAATCAATTATTAAACTGCCCTGAAAATAAAAATAGGAATAATTAAACTTAGAAAATCCAAATTAGTTAAAATCTGAATTATCGGTCCAATTAAATCCTAATTGAGAAACAGTGCAAAATACAAACAATTAAGCACAAGTTAGGGATTAAAATGAGTACAGAAAGATGAGTAAATAGTGACAAATAGTGACTCATCACAGTGCATCAGTTATAACAATATAAAACCACAAACAAAATATATATGAAATTAAACAGTTTTAGTTTACACTGCGGAGCAGTTTGTCATCACTCGTGCTAGTTTAGAGCTATTTAAGATTAACAGCTCATAAATTAAGGTTAATTTGTATCTATTTTTAACTTACTTTGGTTAAAATTTGTTTTATATCTTCTTTGGTGGTAATGGTTAATTGGTTATCGATGATCTGCTGTCATAAAAGGTGTGCTTAATTACATTTCAGTTTTCAATGAAGATAATTAGGACAGAATGGGCTTGTTTTAATGAATTCAGTTGTCACTTTAATGATCTCTATGGACTTGTATAGTGCTGGAAAGTAAATCATAATATGAACTTGCAAACTGGACTGGTTGCTTGATCATTACCAACCCAATATTAAAACTAAAAACTGCGTACCCCATTGTCCAAAGACTCCTTGCTATGCGAAGGTAAGGGAGAGGGATATTGTACGCCGTCTTATCTTTGCATATGCAAAGAGGCTGTTTCCGGATTCGAACCCATGATCAACAAGTGATCAATATTGATAACATAAAATTTATGTTGAGCCGACTTTGATTTCTCTTTCAATTATAATTGATTCTCCTTGTGGGCTATGGACTGTACAACATGATGTGAATGTAAACCTTCAACAGTTTGCTAGGTTGCAGAAGATTTGCTTGATTCGACTGTTATCAGTATGTTGCATCTATACTTCTATCCAGTGGTCGAGCCTCATTTTTCAAGTGGAATTTGACATCTTTTTAACATCTTTATTATAGGGATATGTGAAGCAAAAGTTATCGTCAGGGGGCAAATATGTTTCTGTAAATATTGGGCCCATTCAAGTTGTTTCTAGTGAACAGGTCTTTCTGTGTCATTTCGTCCCATTCTTTCTAATTTCTATCACTTTTTAGTTAATTGTTATTGCTTATTTCCACTAAAAGAACACGAGGGAAAAGAAGGAAAGGGTATTATCTTTGATATGGAATGTTGTTGCATTTTTCAGGTCCAAGCTGTATATAATGCCATGAGAACAGACACCCGGGTGAAATATTTTTTATAATCTGTCACATTGTTTTGTAGAGAACACCACGATTGCAAGGTATGTACCAACATGGCTACTTTTTACTAGATAAGCATTAATTAACCCATGATATCATTCTAATCAGAGTAATCATGGTGCAATTTGGATTTCTTTTGTAATCCCTGAAGATGTAACAACTTGATTTGTTAATAGTAGATAATCTAATAGCCACTACTTTTTACTTTTTTATTTAATATATGTAGTTGATGGGTGATCTATCTTTCATAAATGGTGCTTTGATTGTAGACCAATCTATTTTTGGAGTTTTTAACGAGTGGAAGAAATAATTAGAGAAAATGTTCAAAATTCTTTCTACAAAGAGTTAGATGTGGATGCCTTTTGAGACAGTGAAATGGCCTAGTTAGTGATTTAGAGTGCATGGATTATAGTTTCATCCAACTGAACTTATGTTCAACTCAATCCATCACTCACATTGTTAGCATTTAAAAGAGTGCATGAGTTTGATCTTCAAAATGCATTTGAGTCTCTGACCCTTTTTTCAATACCTTTCCACCTCTCTTGGTGGTCAAGAGCCTGATTAACTAGAAAAAATCTTCTGCTTTGCTTTCAGAATTTGTATTAATTTGTTTCAATTGAAAATGAAACAAAAACTTGGCATTCTCTGTGAAACTTTTGAAGTTGAATGTTGAACTGTGAAATTTCGAATCCTTCCTAAGAAATAAACATGAACGTAATACATTACAATAAATAAATTTACGTTCTCTATTTTTATTTTTACTAATTATCATTTTTTTTCCTTTTCTCACAAATCAAAGAAAACAAAACTTGTGAATTGTTCGGGTGTCTTTCATACAGAGTTTATTTATTCACGAGTTTGGTGATTCCATGAAAGAAACTGAATGCAAACTTCTATTATAATGAAATGAAGGTATGACTTTTGCATAATTGCATTGACATTGAAGAATTGAAATTTCAAAGCCAACATAGATTAACGTAAATAGAGTAATTATTCGTTTGGTGGTTTCCATGAAAGAAATTGGATGCAAACTGCTATTATTATATTGTTGAAATAAATGTACGACATTTGCGTTGATATTGAAGAATTGAAATTTCAACACAGATATAGTCGTGGTTTTTCCTATGAACGTAAATAGAATAATTAACATCCATTATTTTATTTTCCGGCATAATATAAAAATAATAATTAGACAGCATTATTAAAGCTGTCATTTATTTAGTAAGTTTTCGTTTTTATTTCTGTTAATTGCTCGGTCAACTATATTTTGTTCCATGTTATTTATGACATTATTATGCAAACAATGAATCCGAGTCTAGCAATTCGTTGACAATACGTTTTTATTGCCTTATTACCTAGATTGACACGTAAAGAGCAAAACACAATTATTGTGTAGTATATTTAAAAAAGTATATTCAAAAGATAGTCATTAAACCAAAATTAAGATATATAGTATTAAAAATAAAAATTATTGTTTGTCTAATTTTATAGCATCAGATGTAATTATATATGCAATTTTAAACTTCCATCATTTATGTTATTATATTGTATAAATTTCATTTACATTTCAAATTAATATCTTGACATATAATGAAGTGCTTAGTATTGTTGGTAGTATACGGATAGGGATGGAGATTGAGATCTCACCTTCAATGCTTAGCCAACGTTTACCTTATAAGCCAACATCTTTGTCAAACACGTTTGTAAGCCGCCACTGACTTTTTAGTGGAAGACTAAGGAAGAAATTTCAATGGGAAAGAAATTTGGGACCTTTAATTAGTGTAACTGAAACTTCTGAGATTTCCAAATTTGTGAGACCAAAATCAGAGTAGAATTAAACCGATAAAAAAGAAAAGCGAAAAAAAATTCATTTGCCAATTGAGTGTTACCTATTCTTATAACTCCTACGGTTTGGACAAATTGAAATGGACAATAATCAAATTTTCCATTGAAAGAAGATAGTGAGAGTGAGGTAGAATAAATAACCTGTTCGCTGAGGCCAAATGTCGAAAAAGTAAGAGAAGACAATGCACGAGCTTCTCGTCTAGTGTCGGTATATTGAGACGGAATCATCACCACCGTCCACACGGTACATAACCCACAACCACAAACAATCCATTCCTCCTTTTTTTTTTTTTTTTTTGTATCCATAACCGACAACATAAATTAAAAAAGTAAAAGCGATCTAGAATTTTTCTTTTTTCTTTTTAAAAAAGGTAATAAAGCTGTAGTAACAGATATATATGCTCCTCTCACTATTCTTCTCCAGTAATGTATTTCACTACACCGGTAAAAAAAATAATTACTAATACTGTAACAGTCCTGAACCCTAACAGAAACGTGTGTAGTCACGAGTGCTATTACCCATTGGAGGAATCTCGAAATGCCAGAGCCTCCCAACACCTTTGACCAAGTGCTTCCTACACAGAAACTCCTCCGCGTAAACCTTCTCCACTTTCCGATCCACATCGTGCAAGAACACGTGCGTCACACCGGATCCCTTCCGGTCCCTCGCCATCACCGCCGCCGAGAATATCGCCGCCATGCGCCCCGGCGCCTCCGCAAAGTACCCCTTCGGCGCGTCGATCATAATCAAATCCCACTCCTTCTCATACACCTCGTCAGGGAGGTTATGTAGGGCAAGTTTGCACCGCTCGTTGCCGCGGAGCGTGGCGGTGGCCGGAAAACACGCGTGTTCGGATCGGTAGGAGGAGATGAGGCTGTCGGCTTCTCGGAGCTGTGTCCGGTAACGGACCGTGTGGGCACGGAGGTAGGGCGCCTCCTTGGTTACGATCCCGAACCATTTAGGATCCTCCTCGAGGAACAGCGTGGTGCCGTGCGGGTTGAGGCTGGCCCACATGAGAGAATCGCGGCCCAGCCCAAACACGAGGAAGTTCGCGGGCCGGTGGAGGCTTTGGAGCACATCGAAGGTTATTGTAATCTCGGAAAGAGATTGTTGAGGGACAATCTGCAGAACAGAAGAGATATAAGGTTGGTTGGTTGAATGATTAAGAAATAAGAGAAGGTTGATTGGTTGGTTGAAAAAGAAAATACCTGCGAGGTCGCGTAGTGGAGGATGGCTTTGAGTTGCATCGATGTGGGGCCGTCGGTGAACTGCTGCTGCTGCTGCATCGTTCTTGTTATGGAACATAGGAAGTTGTTCTCCGAGGTTTGGATGAAGCTCGCTATGAAGATTGTGGCTCCGATGATGCCTAGTATCGCCAATAGCCACACCAACCACCGGCTCTTCATTCTCTCATTCGCTTGCATTGAATATCCCTTGATGGATAGATATAGTTAGTTTGAGGGGTTTGGAAAATAAAATGCTTATGCTTGGAAGTGGGGATAGGTTAGGGATTTTTAAAGTGTTTTTAAGACGGTGCAAATAAATGGCGTTGATTAATCATTGATCATTATTTTGAAGATTAAAGAATGGTAATGTCCGTAATTTGGCAAATGCGCTGCACGACCGTACGCGGGGCAGTGTCTTGGTGTTGAGATGGGATTGGATGAGACCCTCAGAGTTTTTTGAAATTCAAAAAGTGGGTGTCGTGTGTGAGAAAATGTCTCTCAGATGTCGCGATCCTCGCAGCACCACGTGGTGCTACAGTAATCATGATTCATGACCCAGTCTTTAGTTTTTCTTTTTTCTTTTTCCCTATTTCGTGAGGAGTAATGATCTAATGACGTGTTTGAATGTTTGATACAACTTATAAATGTTTTTGAGAGACACCACTTATAATTTTATATTCAAACATATGCTCTAATGCATTACTAGGAGTATTTAAAATGTTTTGTTTTAAATACTTTCTGTTTAAATTTTAAAATATCCTCAACAATACTATTTAATTACTACTACAGTACTATTTGTTGATTTTTGTTCTCTTGGCTTGTGCTTCTTTGACACTTGTTACATGCCCTGATTGTCCTACCGGTGTTCTGCGTAATATTTTGGGTTCTTCTGAATCATTCTCTTCCTTGCGCGATTAATCATCTCTTATTCGCCAATCAACACTTTTGGGAGAATCGTTTCCTCTGACGAATCCAATCTTCAAAGAGAAAAAAAGGGCACACTATTTACTTTCTTTTTTGTCTGAGGAAACGAGACTCAATTTGCTCCATTTGATCTTTTTCTATACACAGTAGTTGGTGAGTGGGCCGCGCTATCTTTCCCCATTTGAGATTCCTTTTACCCTTAGTTGTGACGATTATTTTTATGAGTAGGGAGGTAAATATTATCTCATAACTCATTAGTTTGTCATTTTTCAATTGGATTTCTCAATAAGAGAATGATTACTTATGAGCAAATCATTTTTATTACATGTAACAAAAGGATAATCAGATAATGTTTCTAACTCTTTTTTTATGAATGATCAAATTCTTAATGGAAACTTATCTTTAAATTTATCAATTGTCACAAATATAAATTAAAACGTTTTTCAATTATTTTTAATCTTGAATAAGATTGATTTTATTTTATTTCTTTTTAATAAAAAATTCATTGTTTCTCCTAGTCGTGACATGTTAGCCTCTGAAACGGAAATATATTAATATCCCTTATAAAAGTCTCCGGACAGAAAGAAAAAGAAGACAAGTTTGTACATAACTTTCCACATATTTGGTGGTCCCAACTCAACCTTCCATATATCACAAGAATATGAAATTTTCTTTCGTCAAGTTAATGTCCATCCTCCAAAGAGCATGGTGTAAACATCTCTTAGATATACAGGCAATTTTTCAATATTCTTCATATTTTATTTTGAAAAAATAATATATATATATATATAGTATTTTTTATTCAATCACAAATTATTATGTACATAAGTTTGTTAATTTTTATAATATTTATTTTAAAAATCATAATAATAATGATTTTAAAATATTTGATAATATAAAAAATTTATAATAACAATATATATTGTGTACTGTGCTCTAAAGTACTATTGTTTAGGGTTTACACTTTGGATTAGCACTCACCTCAAATAGACTTAATATTTCTACACGCGTAAACCTATAAATAGCTAATGGTATTTTACCAACTATCATGCAAACCAACAGAATAAACAGTATAGTATCTTTTAAAAAATAATAATTATAGATTAATAATGACTATACATTATACCGTAATTCTAATTTTATATTTCTTGAATTTTACAACTTTATTTATAGTATTAAAGTAATATATTATATCGATAAATTAATTTACCCAATCTTCCCATAAATGATAAGTTTGAGTCAAATTCAAATAAATGGTACTAGCCAAATTTAAAATCGAGTAAGAATAAGATAATTGCATCTCAATGAACACCCCTCGCTTCACAACCATTTCCACGCTCTCCTTTCGCATACTTTTCTGTGGGTATTCGGTCCCACCACATCAACTGAGCCATTCAAATCCAAAAATCAAATGCTCACCTTGAGTCTTGATTAGTGGTGAGTTCAACTTATCATAATTTTTAGAAGCAACAATTAACTAAAATTATGATGAATTCAATTTATTACAAAAGCAATTATTTGTTGCCTTAAAAAATATGGTGAATTCAACTTATCACCAATCCAATCCACTTAATTAGTGTTTTGTCATAGGTCAATATTAGTTTTATATTTAAATAACCGAAAAATATTTAAATATAAAATTATTACTAACTTATTATTACTTGACAATTAATTGGAGATATAAGATTAATTTTGTGATAAAAAAAAACTACTATGGGTATGTGTTAGTTGTGTTGAATTAACAACTAATATTTAATGAGAGAAAAACCTAGACAATTAATCACTCATAAGAAGAAAGTTGACACCAAAATCCGACAGATGTGTTAGATGTGTTGTTGAGCGGGCTTGGTTGAAAGAGATATTATTTTTACCACAATTCCACATGGATCCAGAAAACAACTATTGGTATATATGGGTCAACAAATGCATATTAATTATATACGATACTTTTTTTTTTTACTTACTTAGTATATATTACTTGTGTTGGTATTATTATATCCGGTAGAACATCATTATTGTACCTATTCATCTCTAATGCATGACCATCATGCATTTAGATATTACTTGTGTTGGTATTATTATATCCCATAGAATATTATTATTGTACCTATTAATCTGTAATGTATGTTCTTCATTCATTTAGATATTACTTGTGTTGATATTATTGCATCCTGTAAAATATTAGTATTATTGTACCTATTCATCTTTAATGTATATCCATGATACATGCATGTGCTGGCCGGGCCATTGCTTGACAAAAAATAATGTAGATGTGTCTAGCATCACCTCTAATTTCGATTGGTTGTGATCTGATTTTTCTGAGGAAAAAAAATGGACTAGTTGTAGTCTTAAAAAATTCCCTGTTTAATCGTTGAATTTGGCATTTATTTTCATTTAATTCCTGAATATAATAAAATAAAAAATAATCTATGAATTTATATTCCACTTATCACACTAAATACTCAATATAAAAAAATCCCATCCTCAGTCAAAAAACAAAAAAAAAATCGTATTTATCACAGTAATTGAACTACTAATATGTTTTTATTAAATTTAGTAAATATCTTACGTGGTACGTCAAACAAAAATAACATCTTACGTGATACATTAATTCATTTAATCGTGTCAGTGACACATGTTTTCAATGGTCCGGTTAGTAGACACGAAAGATAATAAAATATTAGTTAAATAAATAATAAAATTTTATGAAACTCATACTCTTACTTTTTACTTTAATTCAAAACTTTAATTTTTTTTTCTTTTCACTCTACTAAACATACATTAAAGACGACAACTTGTTAAAAAGAGCATCAACTTGAAATGTTGATGATCGCATTGTTGTTAAGTATTTATCCGTGTTACGCGTAAATCATCCAAGATTCAACAGGATCTTCTAGACTACAAAATTGATTTGAGATATCAAAACTCGTAAGCAGAAGACGTAAAGGAGAAACCCAGAAAGTGACGTAGAAAAAATAGTCAGACTATTTCTGTTGTAACAAAATTGACATAATAACGTGAATTAACCTTCACACAAAAAATGAAGTTAATTAATCGAATCAAATATTAATTAATATATTTAAAAACAAGTAGTCAAAAAAATTAAATTTTTGGTATGTGTGATAAGTTATTGTGAAATTTTTAGTTGTTAAATAAATTTAATATATTAATTTCAAAAATATAATTTAATTTTTATATTTGATCCCTGAAAGAAAACTTACTGCTCTAGTTTGGTCCCTATTGTTTGTTATCAACAAAATCTCATCTTCCATATTAAAGTTTACTTACATTTTTATTTTTTTATTAATATATAAACTTTAGTTTTAGTTAGTTCCTTTATAATTTGAATTTTGATTTGTATTGTCAATCTTGTTGAAACAGTAAGCGTTTCATGTCTATGGGTCAGAGTTTCGTTATTTGTTGTTGTAAATTCATGTTCAAATTGCATCTCAAATTTCAGACCTTAATTAAAGAATTAAAATACCAAATCACTTGTGCTAACAACTATGGTTAACATGGTATATATTTTAATTTAAAATAAAAAGACACAAGAAACAATATAGCAATAATTTTAATCAATTTATTTAAATATTACATAATAATTATACAAACTTTTAAAATTTTGTGGCCCTGCCTAAATAATATATATGTTGACTGATAGTATATAGTTCAAAGTCTTAAAGTGTCCTACGTTCTATTATGCTTAGTATATTTAAGAAGCTATGGCATTTAGGTACACTAGCGATAGCATGTAGAACAGTAGAAGTATAGTAGCTAGCCCTAATTTTAAAAAATAAATGATCCTGGACATTAAATGGAGGGGAGAAGACCACCAACCTTTCCCACTCCACACAGCATTCATTATAATTATAGAGACTGAAACTCAAACCCAAGCAAGCAAATCTAAAAACTTACCTAAGAAGGAGAAAATGAGACTAGTGATAGTGTCCCTTTGGTTCTGCCTCTTTCTGTTGGCTGTCGGGGAGTCGGAGGGAGCGGATTTGGCGGCCAAGTGCAACCTGCTGGTTCAGAAAGTGCTGCCGTGCCTGAACTTCGCGACGGGGCAGGCGGCGGTTCCGACAAAGGACTGCTGCGAGGCCACGTTGGAGATAAAGAAGAGAGATCCGGAGTGCCTCTGCTTCGCGATCCAACAGACTCACAAGGGCAGTCCTGAGGCAAAAAACATGGGCATTCAGGAGGGCAGGCTGCTTCAGCTGCCTTCTGCTTGCAACTTGAAGAATGCCAGCACCACCAATTGTCCTAGTATGTCCATCCCATAACTCACTCTTCCTTATCTTTTATTATTGCATTGTCGTCAGGATCACGGTAAGAATCATGCCAGTTACTGATATGAACGTCTTTATTAATTACTACTTCATCCATTTGCCAAATCTAACTTAATCAGCATAAAAAGAACTGTCACTTAATAATTAGCACAACTCCAACTTTATTGGAGAAAATATTCTATGATCCAAGTAACTATATGATTTCAACAATTAATTACTATTGTGTATGTTAATTTTATTAATTTTTTTAATAATTATCTTAAAATTTATCCTAAAGATGATTTTATTTATGTATTGACGCTGTAAGTGACAATGTACGCTTATTACGGTCATTATTTTATAGAAAAATTTAAGCTTAGAAACTCTATTAGGTAGTATTTAATATAAAAGAAAAGAAATATTATTATAAATAAATTTACAACCACAAATATTATTGTAAATAAATATTATTAAAGTGTTTGATAAATAGGAAGAAATATTACAAATTATATATATATACATATCAACTTTTCTAATCAACATCATTAACATCAACAACACTTTTAACTCAACTCAAGTTAATTGAAATCGGTGGTAGATGAACTCAATGATGGATCGAAAAAACACAAAGAAAGAGAAAAAGAGATGGTAAGAAAAAGGGACGACTAGAACATAGACATACTAATGAATTTAACCATCCACCAAACTTACAATTTTTCTCCACTATGTCATAAGACACATTGTCCGTCAATCTATATCTCACTCTATTAGGTCTTATTTAACTACCTTTCCCCAGGTGAGTTTCGGTCAACCTCTACCTCTCTTTGTGTCGAGCTCTTGGTAACAAATTGTTGTTTTAATGGGAGCATCCAGTGGTCGTCTTATAACGTGTCCAAACCACTTCAATTTTATGTTCCCTCATCTTTTCACACACCGAAACTACTGCTACTTTTCGTCAAATATCCACATTTCTTATCTTATCCATCTTCGTATAACCACACATCCACCTTAACATCCTCATTTCTGCTACCCCTATTTTGTGTTCATATTGCCTATGTGCTGGCCAACACTCCGCTCCATATAACATTGTCGATCTTACATCTGTTCTATAGAGTTTTCCTTTTAGCTTAATGGAAATTTTGCAGTCACACAAAAATCCAGATGCACTCCATCATTTCATCTACCTTGCTCTGATTCTATGATTTACATCCTCATCAATCTCACCACCTTATATATAATTTAATGTAAGTATAAAATTAAGGTTTAAATATGTAATAGATCCTTGAAACATACTTGAATTTTGCAATTGATCCTTGAAATTTTTTTGTTTCTCGTTAGCTTCTTCAAACTTTAAAAGTTTTGTGAGAGATCTCTGTCGTTAGTCTTCATCCACAGCGTGATGATGTGTTTGCTAGTTGGATACGTCAGTGATACACGTGCGGAGTCACGTTAGAGGTATCAATGACGTGGTATGCCACTGGGAGATTTGCTTTGTAGCAAGGCGATGAAGGTTCTGGAACGCGGAATGGAAGGCTCAGGGAAACAAGAGATTTGCTTTGCAACTTCTTCTCTGTCGACAACAACAACTTCTTTCTTTCCTACGGCGGGTGCAATGGTTGTAGGAAGAGGGGTCGCGCACGATTACAGAGGTGATGGTGTCACGCGTGCAGTGGTTGGGGGTTGGGTGGCTATGGCTATGCAACAGTGGCGGTGGCTTGGGTGGCAGTGACGTGTGTTAGAGATGGAGTGGGTGCTGGTGTTTGGTTGCGTTTGGTATTGGAGAAACCCAAATTTAATGATATAGGCATGCGGGATTCTGCGATGAGTAACTTGGGGCAGGTTTTGAGTGCGTGGGGAAAGATGAAGTGGTTGGGATGGGGGTAGGGGCGGGGGCGGGGGCGAGGGCGAGGGTTTGGGAGCAGAGTATGTGGTGAAAGATGGAGAAGGCGAAAGGGTGGACATCGTAGAGTGTGAGAGCAAATATGGTCGAAGATGATGTGCACATAGGGGAGGTTTAAGAGAGTGATGGCGCAAAAGCTATTGAGCCCCACGAGTCAACGTAAGTGAGGTTTGGATGACATCAGATGACTTGTACCACCCTCTAATGTGGCTGCACACGTGTATATCTAACGTGTCCAACTAATAGACATGTCATCACGTTTTGAACGAAGACTAACGACAAAAATCGCTCACAAACCTTTTGAAGTTTCAGAGATTCAACAAAAACAAAAAAATTTCAGGGATCAGTTACGAAATTCAGATATATTTCAGAGATTTCCAACATATTTAAATCTAAATTTAATTTACCAAACACATTATTTTGTAGTTGTGTATTTTAAAAAAAAATGTTTAACATAAACTAACTTATAATTGAGAATAACCTTTGATCTTTTATTTTATTTTTTTTAAATGATTAAAACGGGAGACATTTGATTTGATTTGATGGCAGAGCTTCTGGGTCTATCTCCAAACTCCCCTGACGCGGCTATCTTCAGAAATGCTTCGTTGAGAACCAATTCGGCTTCAACAGTGGGAACAACACCACCACTCTCAGACATCCACAATGGCTCTTATGGAAACATGCTTAGACCTGTTCTCGTTGCAGACCTAACAGCTGTTGTTTGGGCCATTCTCTTCGTCGTGATTCCAATTGGTTCTGTCAACATTTAATCGTGATGGGTGCCTTCAATTAATGACTCACGTAACAGATAGCACCACTTTAAATGAAAGTAGCCGTGGTGGTTGTTTGCTATTACTACTCATAATGTTTAGTGATGGATGGATTTTTATTAATTTGCAGGGTTGCAGCATATATAGAATTAATTGATTTGCGTCTGCAACATGTTATGTTGTCTAGAATTTTTCGACCCTCTTCATGTTGTCTTTATTAAAGCAATTATATTTGTATGGACTTCTTTTCTACATGCTAGAACATAGTATGTGATAGATTAGTGATAAAGTATTGACCCATCAAGGACTATGTTTTAATTTGTTTTAGGTTGTACATTTCGATCTGCCTTATGTTATGCTAATCGTTATTCACTCATTAGTTATTATCTATCTAAACTGGGTAAACAAGTCCTATATTTTTTTTTTTATCTAATTTCTATTCTATATCTATCTATTGCTCTGTATAAAAGTCTAACTTCTCTGTACATGTATAGTCTCCTTCATGTAATTCTTCCCGACGTCCATCTATTAAAGACATACAGGACTACAGGAGTAACTCCCGCATTATTTAAAGCGTACTGGATAAGCTCCATCATTTATTAACTATTGTTATGTGGGATGGACTTTTAGATTAGATTTTCCTTCCTTTCTAAAATTAAAAGTATAATAGAATAGTGAAATGTTAACACGTGTCTTAAGAGTATTCGTTAAAAACTTAAAAGTAATTTTTTTATTAAGAGTTAGTTACATTTTTAATCCCTCAATTTTTTTAGATCCCAATTTTTAGTCTTCCTTTAACTATCCATCACTATTTTTAGACTCTCAAATTTTTTGTCCATTTTTAATCCCTCATTTATCTTTATTACTCAAGATTAGTCCTTGTTTTATCCATTTTTAGTCCATCATTTTTATATATTTTGAACTAATTTTAAGCAACAAAAATAAATGAAGGACTAAAAATAGGCAAAACAAATTGAGGGACTAAAAATAATGACAAAAAATTAATGGAAGACTAAAATTTGTCAAATAAATTTTGAAGGACTAAAAATTAGAATATGAAAAAATTGAGAGACTAAAAACTTAATTAATCCTTTTATTAAAAGACAAAATTATATTACCCATGATATTTTATACGCTCTCTTATATTTACATAAAATAAATATTCTCTTTTTTTATTTCCTTATCTAATATCCTAAGGATACTAATTTGCAAGATGTATTAGAATAATACCTACAACATTTGTAAAATATTAATAGCTATGTGGGATGGACTTTTGATGTTAGATTTTTTTTCTTTCTAAAATGGCTATAGTATTAGAGTAATAGGCTACAGCATTTGTAAAAATAATAATTTTATAAAATTAAAAAATGATACACTAAAAAAAATTAGTATCTTCAGTCTTTAATATAAAAAATAAGTTATATTATATTTTACATTATCACTCTTATAAAAAGAACCAGAGGTAATAATAACACTAAACGATTTATTCGACCACCGAACATACCTAAGTGTAGTAATCTGCAAGTAATACCGTATTCGGTGACTGAAGAAGTTAGATGATCTGCAATTGCAACGGTTAGAGTTGAGTCCAGATTTTAAATGAATAAATCTGTACCAGACTAGGCTTAACTCATTGTGGAGAGTCCATACATAAGACCCAATATATTATTCGTTTATGAGCAGTACTTAATAACAATATGCCAACAACATTGGTGACGTTATCTGAACTAACAAAATTGAAACCTTCAACTAACCTATGTTTTTTACAATACAATATGAATTAGGCAAGCTGACATTAAAATTTAAAATCCAATGAATGGTAAACACACTAGTTAACAAATTTCCGACGATTGATTAGCTAAGTAATTCCAATATAATAAAATTATGACGAGCATATAAATAAATTTTCGGCTAAACTAGCCTGTTTGTTTCCACTTTACTTTTGGTCTACATGACTTGGTTTAGACGGCATACACGAAAATTGCATTCAAAATCAAGTGAAGAATTACCAAGCAAACCAGATAATCCAAAAAACTTGAAGCACTGGCCAAGCAGAAAACAAAAGGAACCAAAAAGAAAAAAAGTTACAATAGGAAACTTTCTTCGACAACATTCAAGTAGATTGACGATGATCGTAACCAGAAGCAGCTTATTGCTTGAAAACTTAGCCCGGGGGGGGGGGGGGGGGGCGTCTACAAAGCACCATCCGATGGCAGTGTGCTCTGAATATTTGAAGGCATAAGGACGTTGAATCCATCTTCAGCTGTAGATACAATCATTCCAGGAATCTGTGTGTGCCAATGTAGTTCCTTCAGGTCTTTCTGTCCCTGTTTTAATTCAAGGCAAAATGAACACAATTACTCGGAATTTTATTCGACCATTCAGATAAATAAAGTGGAGCAATTGGACATACCTGATGAATAAACAATAGTTGGGGAGGCAGATCTTCAGGAGCATTAACTTGTTCTTTAGTTTTAGCTTTAAATTCAGCCTCCTCTTCCTCATCCTTTTCTAAAGAAAGGTCCCATATTCTGTGGTGAAAGGTTACATAACTTGTTAAATCCCAAATATAAAACAAAGAAAAAAGGGGCAGTGGTGCATGTAAGTTCTTGGGAAGGGTCAGACCTAAAGAAGAAGAAAAAAAAAAAAAAAAAACTACAACTAAGCCTTTTCCCACCTGGCAGGTTCGCTATTAGGACCAGAAGATGCCATAAAGTACAGTGTCATGCATAAGTGTGTAAAGATAGACCTTTTACCACTAAATCTCTCTTAACAGTATAAAAGCAAAAAATAATTCAGCAGATAATGCTGTCAATATCCTTTACTTACGTAAGCTGATTATCAGATGAAGAAACTGCCAATGAAGAGGCTTCATGTGGACTCCACTCAATGGATGTGATTGGGTGCTTGTGATATTCGAAATGTGCTACAACAGAGTCTCCTTCCTGCCCAAAATAATGCACTTTTCACATCAGCTTTCGTAACAAAAGTAAATAAGCAGAAAAAAAATCAGACAATGTGAAAGTTACTTTCTAAATCATAATAATGCAATAATAGTTCTTCACCATAATGCATCTAGAAGTTCCTTTATACATCGATTTACAGGCACCTGATTTGCATGTACAAAATGAATGGTAAAAGAAGGATGTGATAATGCAACAAGGAAAAAAAAGTCATATCAGACAGCTTTACAAATAACGATGAAATATGCCTACTGGGACACACCAGGAAAAAAGAATGATAAAAAAATTGAAGCTGGATATGACATAACTTGAAACACCATTGACATGAGAGAACATCACATGCACACAGTAACCTTCCTGTTATAAAAAAGTCATATCTTTTATTCTTTATGAAGTCAGGCTAACTATACCTTGAGCAGTCTGAGATCACGAATAGAAATAGTCCCATCATCACTCCCCGAGGCCAACATACAACTAGCCAACCTGCTCAGTATAATATAGATAGAACAAAGTGATGAAGAGATCTAGAATAGCAATTGATGGAACACCAAAGAATTAATGTATTAATACCTGTTCCATGACATTACATTCACATCAGCATTATGTGCCTTAAAAGATGCAGCTGGTGACTTCCCCAAACGGGTATCCCATATTGCAATGTTTCCATCCACGGAACAAGAAGCAAAAACGTGAGATTCTGTAGGGCTCCACTGCAGGGATTAATTGAACATTACAAATCTAATTAGATTTAAAAATAAGGATAAACTGGTCATAATAGAGTGTGTACGGAACAAAATATACTAACTATACTGAAACTACAAGAAGTGAAGAACAACTATTGCTTAGCATATTAGTAAACATACTTGCAGATCTTCAACACTAGCCGTATGTCCAATAAATGGAGCATTATCAACATTCCACGTTCCAGCAGATGTAGGCTCCCACAGATAAATACAATTATTGCAATCCCCTTCAAAAATGAAGATCATTGTCATGCTTCATATATCTGTGATCACTAAATATGGAGACATGCCAGAGGAAAACATAGCTAAACTGAAAAATAAATAACTAAAGATTACCAGATGCAAGCTTTCCAGGAACAAGAGGACTCCAGTCTATAGCAAAACCTTCATCTTTGTGTTTAAATTTATACAGTGGGTCCTGATTAAAAACTGCAGCAACTCCTTGGACACTTTCTGTTTCAGTCTCAGCTAGAGCATTGAGGTGAGAGCTTAGGTCCCAGACCTACAAATTGATTCTCAAGTATCATACTCTACACTAAATAGAAGGCATGGCTTAGAACAGTACTTAACTTTTATGAATGAAAGACAAGATGAAGAAAAATACACCCCACAAAGTTTAAACTTAGCTTCTGCTAATAATTTAAGAATTTCAGAAAAATATGTTACAATGCTTAGAACCAGGTAACCACATCTGTATCTAAGAGTAAACTATACCTGAGCTACAATTTATCATATCTAATCCTACTAGTTACTCAATTGAAGTTTTATCAGAAGTATTATAGCCCAAACTGATATAGAGCCACAGAAAGAGGCCTGCAGTCCTAGTTAATTTATTCAACGAACACTAAACAATCTTAAGGCCTTGAAAAAAAACATTAATTTACGAAGTGAAGCCAACGTTTTATGATTCTATATGTTTCAAATTTAATGTCTGCAATGTGTAAGAGCATAATAATATATAATACAGTAAAAGCCAGCCACAATCATGTCTTTAACTATTTTCCACCCCCTTTTATGGACACTTTGATCTCACACATTCTGGCATCCGCTAACCTCAAGTCATATACAGTCAAAATAAATAGATTTTGTCTTTTTTATAAAATCATAACCTCCCAATCCTAGAGGTCCCCCCTCCCCTGTAAGGGCGTAAGGGGACACCTGATCAATTTAAGGGGACACTTGATTAATCCTAAGGTTTTGAAATTTATGTCAAATGAGAAAATGAAATCAAATGGTTGTAAAGTCTGACCTGTACATGACCAGTATCTGCCCAAGCTGCACATATATGAGGATTTTGTGGCATGGAGCGTATACGGTTGACACATCCTTGGTGAGCAACCTTCCGCAACTGTAGATGCGAAAAGAATCAAAATGTTAGTACTATCAAATTTGAAGCAGTCAAGAAATCAAACAATAAAAACTGAAATGAAGAGGAAGTTGCCTGCAAACTGGGACCCTGAGCACCACCTTCGTCTTCATCCTCACTATCATCGTCACTGTCGCTATCCTCACCATCCATTTCAATGTCATCAGTTCCAAGTTTAGGCACCGGCTCACGTCTCTTTCCAGTAATATTTGATACTTTAAAAATTCCAATAGAATTCCAAGAAGGTTTCTCTGCCTGTGGCACATGCACATGCATTGCCATAACATGACTTTGTCGATCAAAAGAAGTAAAATGGAAAAAAGACAAAGGAAGCAAAGCATGTGGACAACATAACTATGAGCTGCTAGGTGTTAACTTTTCTTGAGATAATTACTGGTTATAATAAAAAAGGAAAGAATTTTGTATTCAAGACTCAAAATCCCTTTAAAGGGAAATTTCTCTAGTGAATATTTGTCTACAAAGCCTAATATTCGTTATCATTGCTCATGAATGTAACCACTAAGGCACTAACCACCTCCGATTTGATTAATGAAAGATCCTCAAACAAAAAAAAATATATATATGAAACAACACTGACCTGAGTCCCTGCCATGAAATATACTGTGTGGGGAAATTCTGTTCGAACCAAGCCCAAAGAGTCACGTAAAATATCAAAGCTGTCAAGAGCCACAAAACGTATTTATAATAACTTGAAGATTACTGATATTAAGAAGAAATAAAGCAAGTTCCCAATAAAGGTGGCTAAGATTCTCCACAGAATTGCAATGCCAATGCCAAAGGAACTTCACATAAGTGCATAACAATAACAACCTATGATTCTATCATTATTAACACTAACAAAACCAGCAAAAACAATCGGGTTAGTTTATCAAAAAAGCTCAAAGTTTTGTTCTCTTCCTGGGGAGCCAAATAGAAAAGCAAAAACAAATGACAAGAAGAAAAAAAGAGGCATGAATGAAAATACCTCAAACATGGCCATCCAATGTGAAAGGCATGAAGAGAATTGTAAGCAGAAGGATCACACTGAAGCTCTTCACCTTCCTCCAACTTATCCACGCCCGGTTGCCACACCTTCGCTGGAATTTCTGGCGCCAAAGATGAAGAAGAACCACCCTCTTTCTTCGAGCCCTGATTTTATTTTTACCCATAAATTTAAACAAAATTAAAAAAAAAAATGAGAGGTTCCAACAAAAAACCATAATGAAGTGAGGTTATAATAGGAAACATTGAATAGGGTACGAGATTGAACCTTCTTCTTGCTCTTGGCTTTCTGACGGTGTTTTATGCCGCGAGTCATCTTCTTCGATTAGTTCGGAGTTGGGAAAAACTGAGGGACGATGAATAAGTCAATGGAATCGCATAACATCTTATTTGGTCAAATTCTAAAAATCAGCATAACGCATCCAAATCATAATTCATAAGGTGTTCTACGATTGACTAAATGGACAAAAAACGAAGCTTAACTTGTGCGCAGTGTTTTAAAAACCAACCCAGTGACTGACCCGGTTAGGGTACTGAGTCACTAGTTGAACCGGTGGATCACTGATTGACCCGCATGACCCGGTCAGTGGTTGAACCAGTGGGTCACTGATTGACCCGCATGACCTGATTAGTGGTCAAACCGGTTGACCCGCATGACAATGTCTTAAAATATTTATAAAAAAATCATAGGTGCAAAAAAACTTTCCTATGGAGAAACAAATGAAACATCACAGCAAGGAGTTTTGGAAGAACTAGCATCTTTAATCCATCATTACAGGGAAATCAATATTTATGTCACATACATGCTCAAAAAAGTTAAAGCAAGCAAATCATTATGGCTTAGTGTGGAAACTGGAAACAAAAAAAATTGAACAGCCAGCAAGCAAATCATTTTACAATTAAATAGCTCAACCAACTTGTCAAAGTCTAAGCCTCTAGTCAAAGTAAAACTCAATCAATCATCAATGTGGTGAACGATCACCAATTTAACAGGAATTTCATTTGTATTTAAAATTATCTGGTGCATGATGTTCTCAGGCTAAAGATAAAGGGGAAACAACTTTCAATGATGAGGATGAATTATGTCAAGTTCATTATATTCTTAAACTGCACAGCTTTTCAAACTCATCATAACTGTGAAGATCAATTATGACTATAGCCAGTGGTTCATTTCTTACACTAAGAAAATATGAAATTATTTCTAATTAAATTAATAACAACAAATCTAATCTGTCAATTCAGAATATAACTCTATATACTGAATTAACCAAATATTTAATTTGTCAAGGACCAAGCCATACATCTCAGGAAATAACTCTACTAATTCTAACCTAGGATAAATGTTATACATAGTGGTGAAGCAGTTAACTATTGTAAGCTCAATAATGCAAGGTGCTGTCCATACATTTTGTGTCGACTATGATTTAGTTCATTCAGTAATCAAGGTATAGGAACTACATTTTCTTTACACAATTAAGCCATAAATCAGATTCACACAGTTTTACATTTCAATTTATAGTCAGTCACAAAGAATATTTCAATGAAGATGAAATTGGACAAAGGCTATTCACTTTGCAACTGTATAAATCAATTACGTGTAAGCTTAATTGCATTAATAACATGACATGTTCTTATTTACTGGCATACAAAAAGAAGCATGTAACTAAGGAAGGCAGGGGTGAACAAAGCAAAAGAGAAAGAATACATTTTTCAATCTGAACAGGTAAAAATAAAAGGATTTGTGGTCTGATTAGACAATGACTAATATAAGTCCTCATTACCACTCATTAATCCCCAGTTAGTCCTCATTTGGACAGAAAAGCTGAAAAGTAGTTTATCCAGAATATCAGCTTCAAATTCTCATAGACAGTGACACCCATGACCATGAGGGCTTCAAATTGGTTAGCTAGCCTCACTAATCGAACCACATTGCATAAATAAAATACAATAATATTGATTACTGCAGGATTATAAAAACTACTAAGATAACATTTCACACTGGATTCAACTTCTGTTGTATTTTTAATTCCATTACACTATTTAAATTCCCTCTGGCGACATAGTACGTTAGTACTGCAAACGTAAGGGAACAAAGAAGCAGGCAGAGTCAATCAATCAAGATTCAAGAACCACAACATTTTATTTTATTTTCTAATTTCCCTTTAGCATAAGAAGCCAAGCAAAAGAAAAAGCAACCTCTTGTCACTGATTCTATTATTATGAAGAAGAGGACAACAGCAATCATAGACACTAGCACCCACCCCTTCCAAATCCCATTACCTTTAATCATATTATTCCCCCAGTCCTTATTAATTACCTCTCCACGACCGATAAGAACAACAGCTTCAACACTTTTCCTCAATCACACTCTCTCCAATCATTCTCATTGCATTTGCCAATCCCAAATCTGAAATTTCTTTTAAATTAAAAACACCAACCAGGGGATTGATGTTCTGGAAAATTCCATGACAACCTTTCAATGTAGCAAATTATCTTAAATCTATTCACTGCAAATAATACCAACCAGAGGCACAACCAAATATAATGGCAAGTGGCTACTACAACTACAAGAGATAACAACCATCGAACCTTTGCAAGCCTGGACGGAGTGACGGCGCGACGAAGGTTGAAGACGAAGCCTGGAGTCCTGGACGTTGTGACGACGAAGCCTGGCCGCTGCACGATGAAGACGAGGTGCTGCGTTGAAGAAAATGGGAAACCTAAAAGCTGGCCTAAGTGCAAAAAGAACGACGTCGTTTTGGCTGGTGGAAAAATAGTTGTGCGTGCCAAAAACAGAGAGTAGAAACAGGTCAAAAAGTGAACAACAGAGTAACCATTGACGCAGAAGCGTATTGGGGAAAACATACCTGTTGTAGCTGTTGGGCGCAGAAACGCTGTCTGGGTTGAGGCAGCACCGAATGGGGTTTTAGGGGTTAATAATGTTGAGGGATGTCGTCCTAGGGTTTAACTTTCAATAATAGTGTTTCGAATAAGGTTTTTTAACTATTATTTTAATGTTTATCATCTCTTATACTACTATAAAATATATTAAAGATATAATTATTTTTCTATTATTATAAAAATTATATATAACACTAAATAGAATCACTTTATAAACTATTATTTTAATTTTTATATTATAAATATTATAAAACAATTTTAATATTGCTATTTTGCTATTATAAAGAGATAATTATTTTTTCTATTCTATATAAGATTATTTTCATCTTCTTTTTTTCCATTTTAATTACACGTTATACAATAAAATTCATGTAACATCGTGATTTTCTTTATATGTGACTAAGTGTTTTGATCTGAATAGCAAGAAAAAATAAATTTAAGTTCATCTTTGGAAAAATATAACATAAACATATATACTTTTTATTTGTTGTTTGTGTTATAAGTTATTTTATGTTGGGCCTTATCTTTTGGGCTTAAGAGGAGTTGAGGAGATGGGTGTGGATAGAAGCGTCTTTAAAAAAAAATCCAAACTCAAAATTCTTCCTGGCATCACAAAAATTTGAAAATTTTCTCTATCCCCAAACAATTATTTTATTTCCCTCTCAATCTCCCCTATTTCCTCCTAGGAAGATTTTAGAGCTCCCTCACAATTTAAGTTGTTTTTATTCCTTTCTAGAATTCCTAGTGACTCCATGATAATAATAAAGTCCTTTCCATTTCACCTCCTCTTATTATTCCATTAGTGAAACTTTGTAAGACAGTCATGGTTCAAAAAACTAATTGCAATCTTAATTGAAAAATGATTTTATGCCTACTTGTTAAAGGATTAGTGGAATAGAAGAAAACTCCTACCTTAAACTTTTTCATCGACATATGTTAATTTGTAATTTGTAATTTGTTAATTTCTTTTTGTCACTAAGTCAATTTTATAATTTATATTCTTCCCTTTAACTTAAATGTCTTTCTTTTCTTCTCTCTCCTTAGGAAAACCTAAGCTTGAAACTTAACAAGGTAAATGATGTTTTAGTTTTTTTTTAATATTTGATTACTTTGGTTTGATATGAATTTTGCTTGAGAATTTGATGAAAAATATGTGAAATTGGGTGGTACTTTTTTATGTTGGAAAGTTGTTTGGAAATATTCTATGATGTCTTTTAATTTCACAAATTTAAAAAAAAAAATGGGAACTTACGGTAGAAAATAAGTTTTTTTCGCAAACTAGTTCTACATAATTTGCTGGATGGAATTTTGGATTCGCTAGGCAATTTTGCAACAGAAAAGGATGATTTTTGGCACAAATTTGTTAGGCAGAATTTTGTGTTTGCTGGACGATTTTGCAACAAAGAGTAAATGTGTTCTCCATCACAATTTAACTAGTCTAAAATTTGAATTTGTTGGCCGAATTCCAAATTTTCAAACTAAATTTTATTTTTGTTGGACATATTTACCTTTGACGTTGGAATATTTATTGCCCTAACTTAATTTTCTCATTCCTTATATTACCTGTCAATTTTGAAACCTTAAATGGATTTAAAATATTTATATTAAAACAATGAGAATGTATTTATGTGATAACTGTATTTTTTTTAATAAGTGAAAATAACTTATTAATAAGAATCTATTTAGAAATGAAAATATTCATGATTGAAATTTTAATTTTCACTCATTTATATATATATATATATATGTATATTGTTATGGATTCAACGTATGTGTCTAATATGGTGTTCGAGTATAGTGAGGCTCAGAATCTCAATAATAACTAGGGAGATTTCACGTGTAACAGCCGTCGGAGGAGATCCTAATAAACAAGTATTCTAATCCAAACAATGTAACACCCTTATAAATAAGAGATACGCTCACATATATATTCATTCTCTTTCGACATCAAAATGCATGGTGATCTGCTTAATCTAAGGATATTTTTTCCATAGATACCTTGAAGAGAGTTCTTTGATCCGAAATTAATCTACTAGTTATTCAGCTAAACATCCATATCTTAAAGAACAAAATATATATATATATATAGATATATATATATATATATATTAAAGATAGTTGATAAACACTCCTTTTGTTTGATCCCACTAAAACATATTTTAATAATAATAAAATATTGATTAAATCATTGAACATCAAAGTTGTCAATAACTCAAATACAGTAATTTATAATGATGTTAACGAACTTGAGATTAGGATATTAGCACTAAACCAAAGTTTGGAGTCACTCTTGCCCTTAACCCTTGTTGAGCGACATACTTTGGTATATTAAAAGTCACACATTATTAAGGATTGATGTTAAAGATAATTTATAACATCTTTTATAACATAATTTTTTGTCCAACCCACCCAGGCGCATTTTGATGAGAATAAAATTATGATAATATCATTAAACACAAAAATAAATAATATCTCATATACGGTGGAAAAAAAACGATGACAACGGACTTGAAATTAGAATCACACCTATAATTAGAAGAAGAAAAAAAAACAAGAATTAGGTTTCTAATGAAACTTTTGGAGAACTTCATAAATAAGGAAAAAAAAATTTACTTGATGTTAACGTGTCAACCTACCTCGTGCGTCCTACCCCACCCCAACATGTCACATTCACAATTTCCACAAGTCATGCTAGGCGAGTTTCAGCTAATACATGTAACTCAATTCATTAAACATGATTGGCTGAGCAAAAAATTCAATTCATTTCTGGTACATTTATGTACGATTTTATGGTAAAATTAATGTCAAATATTAATAAACAACAAAAGTGACAAATCATATTCTTTTACAACATAAAACACAGGTTTATTAAACACATTTAAATTTCTCTAACCGTAATATCTAGTCCATCTTCTCCCCCTATAGAGGTTTATCGTTTTTTTAACCAAGAAATTCAAGAGAGCACAATAATAATAGAATTATGGTATCATCTGAAAATCGATCATTTTTCTAAAATGAAAGTGGGATGAATAGTTATTAAAGAAACGAGTGAAAGCAGGGGAACCATAATTACGACAACTCCTTGCCACAATGTCACTCATTGCATGCCGCTTATGAGATAGGAGTGGAAAATGACAGCGATTAGTTTTAGAGGGCCTTTTTCCGTAAACCTAACAAAATCATCATTCACATTCAGACTAATCATCCCGTGTGCGTGCGTGCAAGAAAGAAGCCACTGAAGATGCACCACGCTTTGTACCACAAACACTCCTCAATCTTCCTTTTTTGCAATGTAAAAATTACGGCTGTTATGTTATGCGAATCAATTTTATGGTCTAGGGACGTTTTAATGAAGTGGTTAAAAAAATAGTGTGCATTTTTTAAGAGTGTCAAGTGTAGAAATAAAAATTTTCACATTAAATAACTTAGTCAAATTAAACAATGCATAGGAGAAACAAAAAAATTGTATATTCAGTACTTTAAGCCTTTGGATATGCTGTGCATTTCCTTTGGCTCATTATTGAAGATTTTTTGATGATTAATTGACCCAACATTCTGTTTGTAACTTTATTTATAAAACAAATATTTGTACTTCAATTATAACAACAAATTCAAGAGGAATATATATTTGTGATGGAAATGATCATGAAAGAAACAGAATCAATATTTCTTATAATTAAGAAAAATAATAGACTCATTTGGTTTTTTACAAAAAGAAGGAGATAAAGTATAAAATATAAATGGTAAACATAAAAGAAAGAAAGAACAACTTTTTTTTACCGGTATGATAACCAAAATGTAGTTAAAGTGGCACAAGGGTGGGTGAGTAAAACTCCGTCATGTGTGGGAGGCAACGTGGAAAATGAAGAGGAGAATTGAGTTAGGTTGGGGGCATGGAAGAAGAAGAAGAAGGGCTTGTCATGGTCATCACTCACTCTCTTTCTCCTCCCTTTTTTACCCTTCACCCTCCTCTACTCTTTCATCAACTCCCCAGGTCCCCTCCTTTCTCCCTCCTAGATCTACTTTCAATGCATTTTTTTTAATAAAAAAATGTTTTGTTTTTTGGACTCAGGATGCTGTTCTTTTTCTCTACACTTTGCTTTTTGTTTTCTTTTCTGTTTTTGTGAACCTCTTCGTGTAATCGTGTTCATAAGGTTTATCCTTTCTTTTGTGAACTGAGTTGGTTGGTTAGTTTGTTTGTTTGTTTCTACTCTGAAATCTGCAATCACTAACAATACGCTTCCTGAACGCATAACCTAGATGTTAGATTTTCTGTTGGTTGTCTTGTTTTGTGTGTGTTGTTAAACGAGTAGTTATATGTAATTAGAGCATAATTTGTGAAACTTATGAAGATGACTTGGCCTTTGGGTTCCCATGTGCTCGTTTCTTTCTTTTTCTTTTGTTTTAGAGAAAATTAACTGCTACAATTTGATAGTTTTTTACATTGTTCCTTGTGTTTTTATTGGTCTGAACATGGAAGTCTTGTTCTCAGCGTAATTTGAATAGGTTTACATCAAATTTTGGCATTAAAAAGAGAAATGGGGAGAGGTGGATATGATTTAGACACAGATTGAAAAATAGTATATGATGATTTAGAAACATGTAGAGAAACACGCAAGTAAGAACAATACAACCATTTTCTATTGAGGTTAGAGGCAATTTCTTTGCCTTAACAACACAGAGGCAAGCTATCATCAGTAGGTTCACTCTCAAAGCCGTCAGGGTGTGTATTCCTCTATGTTAATCACAGTATAAAATATTGGCAATACTTGATTGTAAGCTTCGGAAGAATGCTTGTTAAGAACAGATGATGGATCACCTTGGTCCTTTTGTATAAAATACAGTTTCTTTTGCACAAGAGATAGGAACAGTGCTTTAATGGACTTACATCAAATTGTCAAACTTGGCCAGAAGCAATCCTTGCAAAGATCACAGTCTGACATGCCCTGACACAGCGATAAAGTTGTGTCTTAGTGACTTATTGGTCATGGGTTCGAATCTGGAAACAACCTCTTTGCATATGCAAGAGTAAGGCTGCGTACAATATCCCTCCTTCTTACCTGTGCATAGCGTAGAGCCTCCGGGCAATGAGATACGTAGTTTTTTATTGGCTACTAAAAATGTTTAACTTCTAAGGGCATGTTTGGTAGTTGGGTTTTGGAGGGAAAGGAAAGGAAGGCAAAATTTCCATTCTTATAAATATTCTCTTATTTGATAGCTTTTGAAAATAAATCAAATAAAATAACAAATTAACATAAATTTAATGTCCTGATCTTTGATTTATTTTTATACATTTTATATAACACTCTTAATTTAAAAACAAAAAAATTGTCCATCCTTCCTTTTCCCTCCAAAACCGCACTCCCAAACGCACCCTAAATTGTTGGTTTTACTATCTCATCACATATATTCATATTTGAACATTTATGCTTTAAGTGTCTGTTCTAACTGAGTGACTACCATTATTGGATAAACAACATATGATCTGGATTTTGTGCATCTTGTCTTTGTCCTAGTGTTATACAAAGGAAAAGCTTTCTTATCAACCTCGCACCTTGGATTGCTAATGTATTCAATTTGATGATATAACTGGATATCCTCTTGATCCTTGAATTATGCAGTAGGGTCAGTCTTATTTTGGAATAAAATATCAATTTGTGCATTAATTTTATGGTCTGATTTTGAGCTTTTTCCAATGAATTGTGCTGGTCTTTTTATGCATCTTTGTTCTACTACAGTACTAAATTAAATGAAGTATATGAATATATTTGAACATCCTTTTGGCAGATTGTCCTTCTTTGACATTGATGATTACTCCTCAGATGATTTCTGTGGCCTTGTAATGGCAGCTGGAAAGTCTGGAAGTTCCAGGATGTTGGAGCCTCTAAAGCATCCATCTAAGAAGTCTCGAAGAGATAGGAGCCGTGGAAAATCATCTGGAAGGTCCTCCAGGGATGAAGCTATGGAACAACAAATTTGGAAAAATTTACCTGAGGATCTATTTGAGCCTGTGATTGCACGACTTCCCATTGCCACATTTTTCTGCTTCCGCTCTGTATGCCAGCGTTGGAATTCTTTGCTGACTTCTCAAAGTTTTTCTCAGCATTGTGCTCAAGTCCCACAAGCAAACCCATGGTTTTACACCGTAACTCATGAACATGCAAATTCTGGAGCCATGTATGACCCTTCTATGAAGAAGTGGTACCATCCCACAATATCAACACTGCCTGCAGAGTTGATAGTTTTACCAGTGGCTTCTGCAGGGGGTCTAGTTTGCTTTCTTGACATTTATCGTCAAAATTTCTATGTCTGTAACCCATTGACTCAATCCTTAAAGGAGTTACCAGCTCGTTCAGTTAGGGTTGGGTCTCGTGCTTCTGTAGGAATGACAGTAAATGGAAACTCAACTAGTTCTGGCTACAAGATCCTATTGGTTGGTTGTGATGGAGAATATGAAATTTATGACTCAGTAATGAAGTCTTGGAGCCATCCAGAAAACATGCCTGCAGATATTAAGCTGCCGCTGTCACTCAATTTTAGGTCACATGCTGTTTCTATTGACAGCAACCTGAACTTCATGCATTCAAATCCCAAAGGGATTGTTTCGTATGATATGGCAACTGGGGTTTGGACGCAGTACATAATCCCAGCGCCATTGTATCTGACTGACCACATGCTGGCTGAGTGTGATGGCCGGATATTACTTGTGGGGTTGCTTGCGAAGAATGCAGCCACATGTATATGCATATGGGAGCTGCAGAAGATGACTTTCTTGTGGAAGGAGGTTGACAGAATGCCAAACGTCTGGTGCTTGGACTTTTATGGGGAGCACGTCAGAATGACTTGCTTGGGAAACAAAGGCTTGCTCATGTTATCCTTGAGATCAAGACAAATGAATCGATTGGTTACTTACAACATAGCAAGTAGGGAATGGGTGAAGGTTCCTGGGTGTCTGGTGCCACATGGAAGAAAACGACAATGGGTAGCACATGGTACTGCATTTTATCCATGCCTCACTGCAATGGCTTGATTTAGTTTGTATAATACAGGTATACACTATACAGCAATAGCCTGAGAATATTTCCCTCAAAACCTGAGGTTCTTTTCAATTTGCTGGTCATTGATGCTGATGTAGGAATAATAATGTTCATTGCTGGTTAACAAAGCAGATGGAAAACGAAACGGGTTTGTAGTACTTCATGTATTCTTCATGCTCGCAAGCATGCGCCTCAATCACCTTGCTTTCAGGGGAGAGGCATATGAAGAGCCTAAAATGTTCTCAACCTGGCCTTGCAGTCTGGTGTCACTTGTCTGCCTCATGCCGAACCCTTGTTGCTCTTTCAGTCCTGCATTATATAATATATAACATCATGTTTCTACAGAAATTTGTGAACTTCAAAAAGGTGTGTTCTTTGTTCCACACTTGTGCTGTGACTGCTGTCTGCTAAGTGCAAACTATGGCATTTCTCAGGTTTCTTACAGCGTCACACGGGGAAAGAAGCTGGGATTTCAATTTCGATGGCTCCCCCCAACTACTCAAATGTAGTACCCTTCAAGTGAAGGTCATTCTTATTTTACGGCTTATGATTGTTGTCTCTATTTTCAGACAGTGGGAACGATGAACCAACCACTATGATCTTTGCTTTGCAAAATACAGATAATTTAATTGCGTTTGATCTCAGAATAGAGATTTCGATATGTTTCGCTTGTCAAAACTCAAAAGATAAAGAGTGCTTTCTTTCAAAGTTTTAGGTTGCCAACTTGTTCTGGCCCGAGAATACAAAAGCTATCTGAGGTTAAAATAAAGAAAAAAGATATATATAATAAACAAACCCTTATATGGAGCAAAGTAAAAAAAAAAAAAGAGAAGAAGAAAACATAATAACTCAAACAAATTGAACTGGTATCTATTGAGAGCTATCTATTGGCCTGTTTGCTAGCTTTGGAAATATATAATAAACAAACGGGAGTTTCCATACATTCTGATGCCACTGGTATCCCAAAGCACTAAAGAAATGGAGGATGGCGTTGCAATACAAACAACCCAATAAGCTTATAATACATTGAATACATGCCATCAAATTAATTTGAATTAAAAAATGTAAACCACTTAAAGCATTATAAACTTTATGATATGTTGTATCCCCGAATGCTAAGTTGATTGAGTTGTTCACTTCACATTATATTTTCTTCTGAAAATTGAAACCCTTTCAAATTTACTTCTTTAAAGTAAATTAAACCGATATTATTTATTTTACTCTAATTGTTGAACCACATCATAGTCCTTCACTCAATCGGATAACTCCTGTCATGAGTCATGACACAGTAGGGATTAATAACAACAGGCTTTGCGGTTCAAACTTCAAAACCTCTTCAGTCTTAACCATGGGCAGATTTGGCTTATTGCATGCACTAATAATATTCATAAACCATAGCTAGTTTTTAAAACCCATCGATCCCAGCCACCCCCAACGTAAGTAATTAGGTCTTCCCATTCCCTTCTGTAGAATTAAAGACAAGACGAACAATAGTTGTATTTTTAATTAAAAATTCTTATAAAGCTCCTTAAAACATGAACAGGAACCAGGTCTAGTACAAGTACAGTACATGTAGAGAAGTATTAGCATTTTCTACGAGGAGGCTAAGAAAGAGAAGATGACACAAAATCCAAAACAGAGCTCCATTTAAGCCATGCCTCCGCTCGTTGCTGTCCTGATTATCTGGAAGAGAGCTGTCCAAGAAAAGAGAACACATAAGTCAATGGAACTAGAAAGCAAGGGCTATGAAAATGCAAATGGGAAGACATGTAAATACAATCTAACACACTCCTTAGCAAATATCACCTTAGCTCAAGCGACACCAATTCCTTCCAGGGATTGTTTAACCCTGGATCGAATTCCACTAAAGCATACCCTTCCCTACACCAGGTCTAACTCTAATCCTTTACACAAATGACACATGCGTGCGCAAGCACACACAAACAAACAAAAGTGTTTTTGTTATGAATGCAAGAACCCACCATTTTGATGCAATCCAAATAAAATTTTCACTTTTTATGTGGAAGAGGCCATCAGAAAATATTCCTCTTCTTCAGGGTTCCAACCACAAATTAGGTATTCACGTACTTTGGCTTAAAAAGGCATATGAATGTTGTTGTTAACCACCAACATTTAATGGAATACAAGTCATATCACATATCATTAACCAAAGAAACAATATAATGATATAATGTTTGCTTGCTTCCTTATTTTCTTGTGTAATGATACAGCTGATACGTTATCAAACATTTATTAGCATCCAACCGGACTATGTTTCTCAACATAAAAATATCCAAATCCAACTCTTGGAGTATGTCAAATATATCCAGTCAACAACAAATGCTTAAATCCATGACAATAACAGAGATAAACTATGGTCATTTAGTTTGATAAAATGATTATGTTTTCATAGGTTTTCCTTTTCAGTTACAAGAAATGTGACCGTGTTTTCTATTTTCAAAAGTTTGTATACGAAACACTTGAACACAAAAAACAATTAACAAAAAAGTTGTTTTTGCTGGATCTATCGCAAACAGAAACAGAAGACAAACCAAAAACAATGTGGCATTTTTTGTTATTAAAACAACATGAAAGCCTTATCCCACTACACTAGATAAGATCGATTACATAAATCACTAGACGTCATATGTTTTTTATAATTAAAAATGCAAATAAAATAGAAAACATTTTGCAAGAAACGAATTAATTAAGATGATGTAGAAATGATTCTCATACATGATCCAATTACAACAAAGACGAAGAAACCGAGCAGCACTGGGCCAACAGGGTAGTCTTTTCCCTTTTTAGTGGTAGTGTCTGGCACAAATCCTCTTTTTGTGATGTTCTTCTCAAACTTCTCCACCTTCCTATCCGCAAGGCGCCTTGATGTCGTCTACACAAAACCAAAATTTCAATTAACATTGCAAAAATCAAATAAACAAAATCAATCAACACCACAGGGAAGGCACAATTGGATTTGGATGTCACCAGATCCGATCCATCAGCTAACGAAACATTTCACAATCAGCATTAATAACCACAAAATTCGAAATTAATTCGACGTATAAAATAATAACAACAATAAAACCCCTACGTTAACAAAATTATTATCATGAATTAACAATTTGACCTAATTTTCACAACATCCTGATCCCAATTGTAGAAATCCAAAGAGATTTGAGCAATTGAGTGAATTCAAATTATAATTTCTTTCACGAAAATTTGAAACACGACAAATCAGATATGACAGATAAGAAAATAAGAAATAAAACCAATGTCGGCAACGCAAAGGCAGAGAAAGAGAAAGAGAAACTGTTAGATCTAAATCTCGAGTGTGAAAGTCAACGAAGCAGAGGCGTTTGAGAATGAAGTACCATTTCTGTTTGAGAGGATTAGGGATCGCCGGAAAAAGGTGATGATGGAAGAAACAAGAGATCGCCGGAAAATGAAAGACGGTGTTGTTCTCTTCTTCCGGCGGTGACCTCTTCAACCTTATTTGTGAATGCGCGATCCGAGTGAAACACGGTTTCTCGTTGTTTCTCCCTTTTATTTACTTATATTTAACAAACCTATTTTTGAATAACTACAATTAATTTAGTGGATCCCCGATAATAGCGTCACGGCTTCTTCGCGATTGGTCAATGCCATGTCACTGGAACACGCGGCGTAAGTTTATTGGACCAGGTTTAATACAGCGCGTGAACAAGTCGCGTGTTTAGTTAATGAATAAATTATTGATTATAATAATCATTTTATTTTTACGAAATTATAATATTAGTCAATTGTTGATTTAATAATTCATTTACCTAACATGAATACAAGAAGTTTACGTACGTAATTCACCTTTGAACGGTGTTTTGTTACTATCAGAACGGGAAATAAGCATCATCGGACCATTTTTCTATAGCTTGATTAAAAAAAAAAGGAACATTTTCACATCATTTAGCTATGTTCCGGATTTTTTTTCCTGAGTTCAGATTATACTCATTTGATAATCTAAATTAAACCCAAATGATAAATATTTACTTTGTATAACTAAAATATAAAAATATTTTAAATATATAGATTATATTATAATAAATTAATATCTTAAAATACATAAATTAAATTTTAGATTTTAATGAATAATTTAAATTGTAGTATAAATTTAATTTTAATTATTGACACTTTTAAAAATAAAATAAAAGAAGAAAGATCCAAAGAGATAGACAATTAGGATATTCTTAACCATGTACTATTTATTTTCAATATATTTTCTTTCAATTATATAAAAATGAAAAATTATCCTGCATATATAATATACAAAATAAAATACTAATTTATAATATAGAAATAGATAAATAATTTAATTTACGTATACTATTTAATAATTTTACACAAATATCTAATAAAATTTGATTATTTATTTAGTTTACTATTTTATCCTATTTCAATAGACGCTATTAACGAAAAACACATGTTAATCATTTAAATTTAATCATCACCAATCTATTTTTTTTTTTTTGAAGTAACATTAAGCTTCTTTTTTATTCATCTTTTAAACTGGAAAACAAAAAAGTTAATCTACAAACAATCCAACAATAAAGATTCTCTTTATCAACTTCACCTTGCTCCTCCGCATTCACCAACATCTCTGTTGTACTGGTAACAAATCTTCTATGATCATAATGCCTAATGCCCAATTTGATCTATGTCATGAATCCAATCACCTACTTCAGTGGCAACCTACCTCACATGATTATCAATCTTTCTATTCTTCATCAATTGTAAAAGTATTTTGCACTATGATCCTTTTAATTAGAACATAGTAAAATTTAAACATTAATTCATCCATACATCATAATATCACATGGCCTCAAAATGACAATAGGAAATGCCTTGTACTCAGTAGTCCACACATCAAGGTTTAGATAATTTTCTCCATCCTTTATTATTATTATTTTTATTTTTTTGGGTGTCAAATCTCTCTTTTATTCAAAAGGGAAAAAAAAAAAAAAACTGTTTGAAATATTCTGGTCAGCAAAGGCCGCAAATATACCTTGAATAAGGATCTTCTAGGCTATTTTTTTAAAAATAAGGATATCCTAGGCTCGGAATAAATGTCATTTAAACCAATTCACACTGTGCTTACTAAAGGGGTATCTCAGGCCCAGAAACGTTTTTTTTTTTTTTTTCGTTATCATCTTAAGATTTTATTTGAGGTTTTGGGCTCACTACACTGTACTCATCTTTATAAGCCAGTTTATTAAATTTTAAAAAGTACGACCTCATATATAAATATACTCATTTAAAGGATAAGGATATTTATATTATCATCTAATCATAATTTATCTTTAATGATGAATTTATTAATTTTTAAAATCACATTAAAAATAATTTATAATCAATTTTTGGTGTAAAAATCCTTACACAAATAATTCCAGAAAGAAAGTACTAATATTAGGTTGGTTTGAGTAGAATTAAATTTAGATTTTTAAACAAGGTTTTAAGTTTAGTCTTATAAATAAAAAAAATGTAATTAAGAGAAAAAACTTAACTAAACAAGAGAAGCAAAGTACTCTAATAAAAATTAGTCATTAAAAAACCACTGATTCATCACGCACACCTATATATGGTGGTAAAAAAAAAAAAAAAAACCATTCAAAAAGGAAAGTTGGACCTCTTCAAATATTCCGGCAGGCCGGTGTAGTTCTGTTAATGGAAGCAAGTCATTGTCTAAAAACAAGCACAAAAAACAAAAAATCTTGCTCGATTTATTTAACTACCCCGCATTGCACCCCAAAAAATAAATTTATATACCACTTGTTAATTGTTTATGCTTTCTACTTTTGACACATACAACAAGTTTTAGTTCTGACTTGTCCATTACCACTATAGTCTTTTTTTGGTATTAGAGAAATTTCATTCACATTAAGCACATGTTAGGTTTGGGTTGGATTAAAAAAATATTATTTTTCTTCTTTTTTAAACTCTCTCAAAAAGTGTAAAAAATAAGTAATTACTTTCTCAAAAACAAATTAAACCAAATAAGTACTAATAATAAAACTCTACTGCATCTACAGTACACCACTTATGCTTCTTCTTAGTTTAGCCCTTTGTTTTATATTTAATTCTTAATTATTTACTATCTTTTACGAGAGGCATTAGGCAACAATGACTGAAACGAATAATCTTCTCTGGCTTGCAGAAACATTTGGTAAACTTTTGCCTTCCATTTCACCTAAAAGAAAAACGCTTCCCAAACATTTCTTCAATAAAAATACATTACAAATAATATTATTTGAAGATCTACGACTTTATGTAAGATAAGAATAAAAACGACAATGAAAGTTTATATAATTTTGTTTACACAAAATGTGAATGATATTGAATTATTGACGCTTTAAACTTTTTTGTGATATATCATATTATTTTAAAAAACTTGGTGGTACCTTTATGAGATGAAGCACGTTGAAGGGGATTCTTAATTTGATATCACTGTGCCTCTTCCAAATTAGCACCCTGCATGTCCGGTGTCCCTACTCATCTTGCGGGTCTTGGAAGCATAAACATCAACACGTCCTTTTAAAAATATTTAAAACCTACATTCAACTAATCCTGCCCCACTAATGTGAGCATTTCATACTATTTTTTAAACACGGTTCAAAACAAGAATTTGTACCATTAATATGATATGATTAATTACAATATTAAAAGTTATCATCGCACAAGACATGTGTGACAAAAATAAAGATGAAGGGAAACAAACTGACTTTAATTTCATACCTAGGTTGCGTGTCCTGATGAAATTTATGGTTGTAAGTTGTAACCCTCCTTGTCCTCATGGGATTGACATGTAGTAGCCTCCGTACTCCGTCCTTATATATTAGTTTAACATACAGATTTTTTCTAGAAAAAATAAATTATATTCTGACCATCAATTTTTTTACATACAAATTCAATTATAATTCATTATCAATGATAAATTTATTGGCTTTTAAAATAATATTTTTAAGTGATTTAAATAATGATTTATGATTTCATCACACTATAAAATTGTTTTACATAATTAGTATATAAATATTTTTTTATTTTATGAAATAAAATCACAAGTATTTTTTATGGAAGGTAATTAGTTTAAGTAAAAAATATCTACAATATGGGAAACTGAACTCTACTAGTAAAATAAAATTATATACATAAAACTAAAATTCAAGACCAATATTTTTTTATATATATTTTATTGTGTGTATTTAGTGTCTAGAATTTCCCCTTTAGGTGTTCGAAGTTGTTTTGCTTCAGTTGACCTAGATGTAGGCACCAGATAAAGTTAGTAGAAAAGGAAAATTGGTGACCCGATACATGGAAAGTGGTTCTTGGTTGGAGATGCTTATATTTTGAACTTTTGATTAGTGGGATGTTGTTGTGGGTAGAGGTGATTGGACAAGTGTTTTGCCATTTGATGCAAGGACAGTGTGGCGTGTCTATTTTTCCAGAAAAGTATCCAAACCTTGCATGGTTAGCTTACATTTATGATATGCAAATCTTATAAAAAAATATGTGTAGATAAGTATTAATTAGTTGATTTGGTTATAAATATTTGTTGAGGGATTCGAACACGCAATTTTTTTCTTCCTAAATTACATGATCAACTTTATATTTCCCAAATCTTATAATTAAAATGCTAATAACATTATTATCTTACAAGTATTCTAAAAAAACAAAATACATGAAATGTTAAACAATGAGTACCTCTTCATAAGTACTACTTCATAGTTTATATTATAAATTTAGAGTCGACAGCTTCTTCGAAAATTTTGAACAAAAGGAAAGTGAATAATGCGGCCGACATTCTTACGAAGTGTCAAATAGGTAGGCATGTTTAATTATGTAACTGATTTTATTAGGTTATTCAATTTACCACTAATATAATCATGACATCAATATTAATGACCAAGTTATTTTGGATTTAAGATTTTAAGTACATAATAATAATAAAAGTAAATATTTATATATTCGTAAGGTATTTGTAAAATATATACAGTAGTAACCCAACAGTAGGCCCAGTGACAAGGGAGTTGATGCTTATAATCTTTATGGATAAAAATAGTTTTTTTTTTTTTTTTAAGATATCAATACATTCTTAGATTTTTTTTAAAGATTAATTTTAGATGATCATCCTAAAAATATATATGTTTTTCTACCAAAAGACAAATTTGTAATTCCTCTCGTAGCGCATAAACAAGGATTACGCATATTCTTCAGGTGACCCTACATTATTTGATATTGATTATGCATGTTTTAGTTATTATTCTTCGTTAGGTATTAATTTAATCATGTTTTATTAAATTAATGATCTTTTATTACCATTTTCTTCGCTGTCATTGTACGATATAATTCCAACTGGTTCATAATTCGTCATGGTAGGTTGCGTGTCTTTTTCTGAATTTTATGATTCTTTTAGAGTATTTATCTCATTTCATAAGTGAAAGATTAATTTCTTAAACATAATCAGATATTAAAATTATGATATTGTTCACAAGTTGAGCTCAAGATCGCATGTTTAAGAATCCAAGTCTCCTATATCAGATTAATGTGTGTGAATTTAGCTCCTATTTTGATTGTAACAAGATTTAATTAAGGTGTTTGTTTATGTTTATTTATCACGTGATCATTTTAATCTTTAAACTTTAACCTGTCCCATTGCACTTGACACGTCGGTACACGTATATATTAATTAGTTAATACACAAAAGAATATCCTGTTGGGGAAATGGGAATGCCCATGTTTAAAAACACCACGACGTTGCACATTTAATAAACAATTTATGTCATATTACCTAAGGGACAACACTACGAATGAATACTAGCAGAGATTAATTTTTATTTTTATTTTACATTTTTCCCTTTTTACTGACTTTTTTAATTGTAAAAATGACACAATCAATTAATAAAAAGATATAATGATATAAAATTTAAGACAAATAATATTTAAATTATTTTTTTATACGTAATACTCCTACGAATATTAGTTATAAGAATTTGTAATAATTAAATGACTTTTGCATTCATTATTTTTTCTTGAGAAGAAGAGAATTATAATTCAATCATTATTTATAATTATAACAATTTTCTTTTGCATTCATTATTTGCTAATACGAATATGAGGTATAACAATTTTATCCGAGACTTTACTTTTATTTTAATCCACACACACACATATATACATATATATATATATATATATATATATATATATATGATCATGTACAATTCACTTGGTCAAACTACTCGTTTAATAGTTTCCGTACCAGCTATTTCTTACAAAATAATATTTTATATATGAAGCAAGAAAATAATCTATTTAAATTTTTCAACAATTTAAACAGTAACAATTCCGGTCCAAATTCGGTCTTTCATTGTTTTATTCAATTATGTGTTTATCTAACTTGAAAAGCATTTTTGAATTTTGAGTACTATGGGAAGTGGAAATACAGGTCTAAAACGGTTAACTCTATCAGCTAAAAAAACGGTTTAGGACTGGGTTGAATCCGTTGTTTTATTAGGACCGCAAAATACATTGAGGTTGAATCACTGATAGGCCAGAAATAAAAGAGAGAGAGAGAGAGAGAGATTAGAAATAATAAGAGATTAAGTTATAAAAATTTTATAAATGATGATAGAATATTATTTTCATTACTAATATACCACACAACCTGATTTTACTCATAGTATATATAATAATGTCAAAGTTGAATATAATCAACCTATTGAGATGTGTAAACATTCTCCTCACTTGTAAAATACATACACAAATTTTGTTAAAGAAAGAACAAATTTCATTAGAAACTAAAAAGCTTACATAGCTTTTATACCAGAGTATATTTATCAATCTTCATCCAATCGGACCAATTATTAAATCGATTAAGATATTGATTCAAAGATTAATGATTTAATTGAGCTTGAATCGTTGTAATAAAATAATTTTTTTAATATTTTAATATAATATCCTAATAATATTTAAAATAAAAACTAACACAATATGTATAAATTGATTATAATAAAAAGTAAATTTCATTTAAAGTTTCATAAGTCATAATATTTTATTTTTTAAAACAAAAATGACGTTGTCTTAAAAAAATTTAATAAAAAAATAGTTTTAAGCAAAACTGATAAAAATCAGTTAATCTATCGAATTTTATTGATTTTCTATTTGTTTAACAATTTTAAACCGATTTAAAAATACACCAATTTTTAGAAAGCGTTGAATAAGATAAGTGATTGATTTCTGATTGAATCGGCCGGTCCAAGATTTAAAACCATGATATTTATTAAGTATTTCACTTTTTAAGAGAAATTAAAAATATACAATAGAAGTTATTATTTCTTTTAATGTTTCATTCCGCAAAAATAAATCTTTTATTATTCTTAGTTTATTTATGTCTATTGATTGATTTTTGTACGTGGAATTGGTATAGAATTTAACATATAAAATGAGTTTTGAAGTTGAACCTTTGTCTACATCATGCTATGCTGTGTTTGTTTTTAATATTTATTTCAATAAGCATTTAATAAGTCATCAAACCACGCAAAACATGAGAATTTTGAACTGCTCTTTACTAAATGATGGAGTACAATAAACAAGATAGGTACTAATATTGTTTATATATTAATTAAATAGAAGATGTAACTATTTATACGCATCAATAATTAATTAAATAGAATAATTTAATTCATCGATTAAACTGACCAAACTATAATAACGAACATTATTTAATATTTGAATATCACTATTTGTTTTTAAATTAATTGACCGGAAATCATGGAATTTAGATAATAATATAAGGTTATGTTATGTTGATATGTGAAGAAAATGATTTATTTAATTGGATAACACATTAATTTTTTTTGTATATAATTTTTTTATTAGTGACAATCACGTATTAATAGTCAAATTTAGTTTGTGACCTAATAAATTATAAAACATCTTTAATTTATGATGGTCCGACATAAAAAAGGAACATTGATTGGATCTTGCAAAAACTAACTTCCAAAATATACTTGCTAACCATGAATCATCTTGTTCTTAACCACCCATTCATTCATTACACAATATTTTAACAATATAGTAGTACTTACATGAATGATTTAAACTTTAATAATACCAGCCACGTGACAGATAATACTAGACGAAAATGTTATTTATTTATTATTATCATCATCATTATTATTGAAATAGTAGTAGTATTTAGTTACTTTTACAACATTTATTTGAAGTAGGGCAAAATAATTTGTGATTGACACAATATACATAACTTGTGAGCTGACGCAGGGCGTCACTTTTAGGAAGAGTTTTCCACTCCCAAGGACACGAAAAAGAAAGAAGTGAGTAGCGATGACCTAAACATTTTGTGGCCACCCCTCTTTCTCTTTAATTAAAGTGTCTTCTATTCTTGACACTCTCTTTTCATCTAAATTACCACTTTCTCAACTACTTCGCTCTTTCCTCTTCCCATTTTGCCCCTAACTCCACTCTCAATTTACGCCCACATGCCAAATTCCATGTCCAACCTCTGCCTCCTTTCATGTACCCATCAAAGAAAAGTTCGCACCCATTTTCATGTACCTTATTATTATTACATTTCACACGCAGATTAAACTTCTATGGCTATATATATCTACCTTTATTATTTTGGTGTACGTCCTTGTTCTCTCTCCAAGATGGGTGGGATGATAAAAATCCGAACTAGGTGGCTGACATGTTCAAATTAGTTGTTGACTCCACCCAAATCATTGTGGACTTGTCCAAATTGATTTTCAGTGTATTTTCTTTTCTAATTTTTAAGAATCGTAGATAAATTTTAAAAAATTTATAATTATTTGTACATCATTTTCAATCAATTAAGACGGTGAAAATAAAGATACTCATGAAACTATACTTTTGTTCTATTTCTTAAATAGTTACAAATGAATATCACTTTTATAATTTACTAGCGGAAACATAGGCGCTATTACGTCTGTCCACATTTCTATTACATTATCAGCATATTGATTTTAGTTTCATATACTTTGTAATGTATAAGTAATTTTATCTTTTATGTCTCTTTATTTGTTATGATAACATGATAAATTAATATATTATATTTGTAAATACACGTTTATTTATATATAATTTATTAAATCATTTGTTGCAGATTCCTGAATATCATTCTATTTGATAAATACATTTGTGAAATATTGAAATGGTAACATTATTATATTATATATTTATTGAATTTTTTTTTTCTTGAGTTTCACTGTATCTCTCAATAAAGGAGGTAAAGATATTTCAAACATAGAAAATGAGTTCATGTAGAAGAACTCTCAAGATTTGCACATTGTTCAAAAAAAATATTTTTTTTCCTATATATATTCTTAATATCTCAAAATGAGATCTACCACAAAAAAAAATGAAAGAGATATTGATAAATCTTCAATCCTACGTGATACTATGGGGTCTATCAAAAAATGATCTAAAATCCCAATTTGGGATCTACCACTAAAGATGTTCATCTTCAATTCTAAAGATTTTTATTATGTGATGAAGAGAAAAATAAGAGAACTGGAGAAATATATAAAGTAAATATAAAAAAAATGTGTAAAGATTAAAGATTATTTGAACATTTTTCCAATTGTAATTGAAAACAACAAAAAAAAAATCATTCAAGCCAGTTTCATTTGATAATGTTCTTTAATATAACACATATCCATCACACCTAGAAAAAAATGTGAATGACTGAAATGGATGAGTTTTCGTGGCTAGAAGAGACACAGTTGTTACTTATTATAAGGGTTATATTATTTGTCCCAGCATCCCAAAACTCAATCTTTAACCAATTTCAGTACCCCACTTGAAAGTAGTCACAAATTTTCACCTCTAAACACGGTGTTAATGCAAAAAGAAGACTCGCATAGAGGAATTTGGCACACATGTTCATAAAACAAAGAGAATTCAAGGATTCCAATTTTAGTGGTTCATAGCCAGAGAAGAATGGTATGTAGAAGCAACCAGAGGAAGTACTTGAACGAAGTGGTTCGAGCATTGTGAAGTCGCAGTAGTGTTGCAATGGGACAGTGCAACGACGTCGAGCAGAGGGACATTGCAATGGTGGTATAACGGGATGGAGCAACAATGAGCAGAGGGACAATGGTGAGTGCGCTGTATAGGAATGGGTGTGGGATGTGGGGTGTGCGTTTAGGGTTGGTGAAGAGAAAAGAGAAGTGAAAACGTACGGGTAAATTGTGGGAGTTGTAAAAATATAATATGCTTTCAAGCACAAAAAATGTAAATGACCACAATGGAGTAGTTACATTTTCAAGTATAAAATAAGAAGAAAAAATGTGTAAAGGAGTTGCTTAAGAGTGGGAGTTAAAAAATGGAGAGAAAAAGATGGATATGTCGTTTCCTCTTCATGTGTTTGATTGCATTCATATTTGTTGATATTTTGTTAATTAAAGGTATAATGGTATAATAAAAGTGGAGATCTAAAGGTGATTATCAAAAGAGATATTTTCTATCTACTGGTATAGATAATATTTTGTTAATTAAGGACATAATGATTTAATAAAAGTGGAGACTAAAAAATAATTATTCATAGAGGTATTTTTTTATCTATTGGTACAAATATAGAATAAGATTGTTGTAGTTGTAGATTCCCTACGTTATTTCATTCAATTATTACATATCTAGAGTTTTTAATTTTAATTTTTGATAATAAAATAAACTTTTTTAATTTTGGATTTGAATACATGTTTTAGCCATTTTGGGAACATAATAAATAGGGTTGAAAAAATAGATTTGATCCGATGAATCAATCCATTTAGCTCACTAAAAAAAGTGAGGTTGATTAGCATTGTTAGTCCACTTTGTAAAATGGACTAGCCCAATCCACTCCATTTTTTTTGTGGGCTAGAGACTGTCCAACTCATTTTTTTTAGGTTGATCCACTTTACCATATCTAATAATAAATACCCTTACATATGCAATGCACTAACAATTAAAACTAGGACACTACAATATTAAGAAAGGGAAGAAAAAGAAAAGAAAGAGAACAAGTTCTAATGGGTAAAGTGACAAATGACCTAAATTCTCTCACAATGTTCCCATTCTTGAATTGGATCAATTAAATATTGGCAGAGGAGAGTGGTAAACAGTGATGTCCTTACAGTATAGTGTCTGAATTCAGCGTAAAGTTAGATATGTGGCTAGGTGCAACTAAACTAGTAACTAAACAGTAGACAGATTCTAGGGGAAGAAGAAGAGAAGGGAAAAAGATAATAACACCTTGAGAGGTTCTAATCATTCATGCGTGGTGTCTCTGTACTCTATCTCTATACCTACTCTTTTGACTCTGGGTCCTCTCCCATGGCAATTTTGATAAAGTACGTGGGTATCAAATGCCATTCTGAGCCGAAAAAAGCTTATGCCTTATTCTTGAAATTTTGGTTCCATGAAGGGGCACTTTTGTCAACACAAAAGTACAGCTAACACAAACACACGCACGCACAGAGCTAACGACTTACGTGAAGAAGTTGTCTACTGTCATAGACGGATAGGGATGTGAACACAAAGCAAACCAAAGTTAAAAAGGCTGTGATTTCCGCTCAGTGGAACTATGCCTTTTCTGCCCTCTATTTTTATTTTATTTTATTTGATACCCATAAAACTGCGCGATCTGATTTATAGTTTTGTGAGATGATTAATTTCTGATTGAGAATATGATTCAAATGATAATTTTTAGTGATAATTTTTAGTGAAATCTTTAATCAAGACTTCACCTTTAACACTTTATTTAAAGAGATTAAATTTGTTATTATTCCTACTAACAACTTCTTATTTTGACTTCTATTTTATTATTATCATTACTTGTTGTTCAAATATGCAATATAACTTCAATATATATATATATATATAACAATGTTAAAATATACTATAGTGTTTATTGCTATATTCTTTTGACAAATATTGTTTTTTGAGTGGATAGTTTGGAAAGAGATAATGGACTATAATAATATTGAAAACAGTTGTGCTATGCTACCGTATTATTCTTATCATCTTGCCTTGCCAAATTCTCCTGAGCTCGATGAAAACTCATTGCTTTAAAGCCCTAGCCAGCTTCATTCTCCATGTTCAAGTTACCTTTTTTTTAACAGTGTGCAGCTAGCTTCTAAGAAATAAAAAGAAATCTCTCTGGAACACACTCACGTGCTTGTGTTGTTCTTGTTTGATTCTAGGGCCATGAAGTGCAAGCTAGAAGAGCTTCTTTGCTGAGTGATAGTGAAAATCGAATCTTTTTGTAGGTTTAGTTTTGGCCCTTCCTTTTTGTTCTGCGCCTTGGTTGGTAGCTGCTGCTAGCTAACAAGATAATAAGGAGTATCGATTTCTGTTTTAGAATTAGAAACCCAGAATCTTGTGATTCTTTTATTCTTTAAAGGGTATTTGATTTTTTCTTATCTGCCTCCAGTTTCAGTGTTCATTTTTGCATTTCTGAAAATTTAAGCCATTGGGGTGGATAAGACAGCATCTTATCAAGGTCACATCTCCTATTATTATTTTTATTTTTATTATTAAGATGTCTTTTTTATTTTTCCTTCCCCTTCAACCTACTTGTTTTTAGTTTTTAGGAATTGGGTTTGTGTTGTTGTTGTTCTTCAAAATCTTGAATTCCTTCAATCACAAGCCTAACATCTTTTATAATGAATAGGTGTGTGTGTGTTAGCCTTGTGGGGATTCGGTGGATGTGACAGCGGTTATTTCTTCTCTCTCTCTAACACAAGCCTATACCTGGAATCAGCTAGAGTTGACACCCACAACCTGTTTAAACTGTGTCTTTTTATCCTGTGTTGGTTACTGTTGTGGATGAGTTTGCTCCATGTAGTTGGGTTTGGTCTAAAAGTGGGGCATCTACTTTTGGTGCTATGTTGCTGGGTTGTGTCTGTGGTTTACCTTAACTGGTTTCTCAGCACAGGAATTATTATGGACACCAAGATGGGTGGTGGAGGTGGCGGTGGTAGCAAGATGTGGCACAAAAAATGGTGGGAGAAGATCTCGGGGCAGGGTTGCAAAATCCACCAACAGTACTACCAGTATATTGGCTCCAAGAAAGTTAAGAGAGCGTTGTGGAGGAAGCTTTTGCTGACATGGGTAATGGGTTGGTTCATAGTATCTTTGCGGATCTTCTGCTACATGAGCTTGCAAGGTACTGAGAAGAGGAAAGAAACTCTTGCAAGCATGTGTGATGAAAGGGCTAGGATGCTGCAGGATCAGTTTAATGTCAGTATGAACCATATCCAAGCCATGTCCATTCTGATCTCCACTTTCCACCATGCTAAGAGCCCCTCAGCCATCGATCAGGTACTAGTCTTTACTTTGTTGTTGAAAATCAGGACCTAATTCACGAATTCCCCACCTTTTGCTTTTAGTCTTTGTTTATGTTAGCTTAATTTTTATTCACATAGGTTTCTGAGTTGTTTCATTGTCATTAATTTTAGTTCTCTAAAAGCATTATTCTGTCTAATACGCAACACCTTTTTTGTGGAGAATTTATTGGGGTTTTAGTATTATATGTTTTGCTGACAAGGTTACTGAACTTGAGCTGCTGGAACATGACCTGATTTCCTTGTTACCTCCCCTTCTTGTTGGATAGAAAAGATCCCACTTTCTTTTATCCTTCAATCTTTAGTCTCATCTCTGCAAATTAATCTAACTTCCAAAACTTGCAGGAAACTTTTGCAAAGTACACAGAAAGAACAGCTTTTGAGAGGCCTCTGACAAGTGGTGTTGCGTATGCTGTAAGGGTGCTCCATTCTGAAAGGGAACAATTTGAAAAGCAGCAAGGTTGGACTATCAAGAGGATGGATACTCTAGAGCAGAACCCGGTTCATAAGGACGATTATGCCCCAGAGGCACTGGAGCCATCCCCCGTTCAGGAAGAATATGCTCCGGTCATCTTTGCACAGGATACCATTGCACATGTGATTTCTGTTAATGTGCTTTCTGGAAAGGTAGGTTTCTGATACTTGTATAATTTTATTTGTGGAGCTAGTCTGAGCCATATATTGTTAACTATGAAAATTGTGAAAATGCTATACAATAGACTTTGATGTCTTGATGATAATTTTAATCCATCCATTCTAAGCTCTTTATTCCTGGTAGTATGGTTTTTGACTGGTCTGTTAGTGGTCATTAATTTTGTTTTGGTAGAATGTTTATGAAGAAAAAACTATCTATGTTGCTATATTGCTTGTTTTTGTACCCTTGTTCTTCCTTTCTCTTGCCAGTCCTGATGGGATTGCTCCTGATGGAGAATAGTACACATGAATAGACTCTAATTTTGTGAATATCACGAAGCTGAATTGAGACACGTTGTTCATGTTTGATATCTAACATCTATGGCAATTTATTTGGAATTATGATTGTCACAGTTATTCACTTGTTCATCAACAGGAAGACCGTGATAATGTGCTGCGTGCAAGAGAATCAGGTAAAGGGGTTTTAACTGCGCCCTTCAGGTTGCTCAAAACAAATCGACTAGGGGTTATCCTGACCTTTGCTGTCTACAAGAGAGATCTTTCATCAAATGCAACCCCAAATGAAAGGATTCAAGCAACTGACGGGTGTGCCTAATTTTTGAATTTTTTTTCATCTGACATTCATTAACTTTTTTGGTCAATTTTTATGATTTTTTATCATTCATATAATTTAGCTTATTCCATTTTGGTCATCTAAATATTTGAAGTACTACTAAGTAACTAATCACTGTATTCAAATTTTCAGAGAAGATTCATGAAATCTATTAATGAGAGAAGAGTGAACAATTATTGGCTCTCCCCTTGTGATAATTAGATGCTTTGAAGTTACAAATCTACTTTTAAATTCAATAAAGCCAATGGGAAAATGAAAAAAAATCATGAACACAGTTAAAAAGAGCCGCATTTTTATGTCTTCACTACCGCTTGCTGGGCAGGTATCTTGGGGGAGTCTTTGATGTTGAGTCATTAGTGGAGAAATTACTTCAGCAACTTGCTAGCAAGCAAACTGTAATTGTTCATGTATATGATACTACGAATCACACTCATCCAATTGCCATGTATGGCTCAAATGAATCAGGGGATTTTTTCTATCATGTCAGCACTCTTAACTTTGGAGACCCTTTTAGGAAGCATGAGATGCACTGCAGGTAAGAGTAATGCTACTGAAGAAGTCTAATATCTCCTCCCTCCTTAATTCTCGGTGTAGTTTGTAAGAATAACAGTGGGCCACCTTGAAATAGGTAGAGGATATATTCAATACAAGGTGTATTATTGTATTAATGTCACGTGACTTAATACTTCACAATCTAGTGGTTTTGCTGCTAGCAATACCTAGTCTAGAGTTCTTTTATCTGGACTTGTCATACTTTTTTAGGGTCATTGAATCTTAACTATTTTTATTAATACATTACAATGAAAATGTACAAGTTGTCAAAAAACTTGAACTATTCATGAAAATTAAGCTTGATGCTAATGCAGGTTCAAGCAGAATCCACCATGGCCATGGGTGGCAATAACTACTTCTATTGGTATCCTTGTTATTGCACTCCTTGTTGGACATATTTTCCATGCCACTGTGAATCGAATTGCCAAAGTAGAAGATGATTACCGTGAGATGATGGAACTTAAAAAACGAGCTGAGGCGGCTGATGTTGCAAAATCCCAGGTATGGAACTTTTTTTAAAATTTATTTTTTGAACTTATTTTGGCTTAACTCATAAAGATCATGTGGGCTTTATCAATTGTAACTGCAGTTTCTTGCTACTGTTTCCCACGAGATCAGAACACCAATGAATGGCGTTTTAGGTGAGTTGTCTTCTGTCTATGGCTTAGTCTATTATCCAATTTTTATCTATATTAATTCCACAAAAAAGAAGAGCTTCTTCAGCCATGACCCTGCTCTAAATTGGATTTTCAGGGATGTTGCATATGCTTATGGACACAGATCTAGATGTAACCCAACAGGAATATGTCAGGACAGCACAGGAAAGTGGAAAAGCTCTGGTGTCACTTATAAATGAGGTTTTGGATCAGGCTAAGATTGAGTTTGGTAAGCTAGAGCTTGAGGCCGTGCTCTTCGACATACGGGCAATTTTGGATGATGTATTGTCACTATTTTCTGAGAAGTCTCAAGGAAAAGGAGTAGAGGTAATATCTCTCTCATCTACTGTTTCCTTTTTATCATGATGGAATTTTCAAAATGTGCATAGTCTAATAGTTAATGGCTCTTCATAATTTTTTTGGGAACTGCAGTTGGCAGTTTATGTGTCAGATCAGGTTCCAGAATTACTTATAGGTGATCCAGGAAGATTTCGACAAATAATTACCAATCTCATGGGTAACTCAATTAAGGTAAGTTTATGGTAGAGAGAAGAGCATTATGTATAATTCAAGTTACTTAGTCTGATATCCTTCATATAATTTACTTAGAGAGATGTTCCCTTGTCCTACATCCTTGCCTTATAGACATGCTACGGTCATCATAGTCTCATGAAAAAAAATCTTCTATTTAGTGTTCTAGCCAAGCATGAGCAAAGTTGATGTGTATTTCTTGAAAATATTATCAAAACTGATTCAGTAATTGTTTGGCAGTTCACGGACAAAGGACATATTTTTGTCACAATCCATCTTGTCGAGGAGGTTGTCCATTCAATAGAGGTTGACAAAGAATCCAACTCAGAAAATACCTTAAGTGGTTCCCCTGTTGCTGATAGTCGCCGGAGCTGGGAAGGATTCAAGGCTTTCAGTCAAGAGGGACCTCTTGGTTCCTTCTCATCCCCCTCCAATGATCTTGTCAATTTGATTGTATCTGTTGAGGATACAGGTGAAGGTATTCCTCTTGAATCTCAGCCACTCATCTTCACCCCATTCATGCAGGTAGGTTCATCCATCTCCCGAAAGCATGGAGGAACAGGCATTGGCCTAAGCATTAGCAAGTGTTTGGTTGGCCTCATGAATGGGGAAATTGGATTTGTTAGCATACCCAAGATTGGGTCCACATTCACTTTTACTGCTGTATTCACCAATGGACACCGTAGTTCAAATGAGTGTAAAATTCAGCAAATCAACAACCAACCTCAGTCTGCATCTTCAGAATTTGAGGGGATGACTGCATTAATTATTGACCCAAGATCTGTTAGAGCAAAAGTGTCTAGATATCACATCCAACGGCTTGGCATTCATGTTGAAATGGTTTCAGATTTAAAACAAGGTTTGTCAACCATAAGCAATGGGAATGTAGTTGTTAATATGGTCCTGATTGAGCAGGAGGTTTGGGATAGAGATTTAGGCTTGTCATCTCACTTTGTCAATAACACAAGGAGAATTGATCATGGAGTTCCTCCAAAGCTGTTCATTCTTGTTAATTCTAGTAGTTCTTTTAAAGCTAGTGTAAACTTGGGTGTTCATAATCCTACTGTGATCACCAAACCTCTGAGAGCAAGTATGCTTGCTGCCTCACTACAACGAGCCATGGGTGTCCAAAACAAGGGAGCTCCTCATAGAGAGCTCCAAAGTTTGTCTCTTCGCCATCTTCTTCGTGGCAGGAAAATTCTAATTGTAGACGACAATGGTGTGAACCGTGCAGTAGCAGCTGGTGCATTGAAAAAGTATGGAGCAGATGTGGTTTGTGTTAGCAATGGAAAAGATGCCATCTCTTCCTTGAAGCCACCCCATCAGTTTGATGCTTGTTTCATGGATATTCAAATGCCAGAAATGGATGGGTATGTATGCATCTGGAATACTTTCTTTCAGAATCTGATATTTATCATCTGGAGTAATATTTGAAATTTCTACAAACATAGGAAAGAGTTTTTAATTCTTTTATTGATCTAACAGAATAATTGAAAATATTGTACTTAAACAGTTTTACATCAAAGGAAAACTTTTTGCACTGCAAAGATTTGTGAAACAAACTAATGTATATTAAGCACACAAGGTGTTTGGAGTCTATAATTCATTTTACAATTCTATGACAAAAATAGTCTTGTCTCATTAAGTGAGGTTTGATACATGGATGAAATGATGCCATTGAGCTTGGTTAAAAACCAAATTCTAAGGGATGTTATTTACCATAAAATCTCTTTTCATAATTTTCTTTAGTTTCCTTTTTGGTGCTGTGTCTAACTCCTTTAACTTTCCCTATGTACCAAAGTTTACATCCTGTAGTGTCTAACTCCTTGACTTCTTCTCCAACCCATTTAGTTTCTTGAAAACATGTGATGTGAATCCTTTTCCAAATCATGATGTCCACCACCTTCAGAGACTTATCTTTCAATGTACCAATATTCCAAGCACCAAATCTAATCAGGCGCAACTAGTCTAGTTGCTTTCCAACATTTGTCTATGAAAATGTGAAAACTCTTGCTTATTTAATACTACATTTGAACGCTGCTGTAGCAGCTCTAGCTTATTTAACATTGTACTCTAGGCATTCAAAGTGTTATTTTCGGGTTCCGACCTAGCATTGGCACACATAATCCATTGTTAGTGATCCATGCTTGGGCTTTCAAAATGTTTTATGTTGGTTAAGGGCCTAACACAACCCTCTTCCTTTGTCAGGCTTTGGAACCAGCTATGAGCCCATAAGTGGAGTCAATTCATTTCACAATTCTAAATAAAAAATTATGCGAAGAATTTATTTATCTACTTTCTATTTGTAAATCCTGAATTATCATTATATTACAATTTTGCTAATAACAATTCTTTTCCAACAGATTTGAAGCTACAAAGCGAATTAGGGAGATGGAAGATAGTGTGAACAGAGAAGTATCTATGGATGACTTTGAGAATACTACAAACTGGCATGTACCCATTTTAGCCATGACCGCGGATGTAATACAGGCTACACATGAGGAATGCCTTACGTGTGGCATGGATGGATATGTTTCAAAACCATTTGAAGCTGAACAGCTGTATAGAGAAGTCTCACGGTTTTTCCAGTCATCTTGAAAAGAAAATACGGTGCTGAGTTAAACCAGAAGATTTGATAATAGAAGCATAGCTGTCTGTACTCCTGGACACTCTGAAGTGGGTAAATAGGTTCAGAAGTCTCCTGAGAGTAAGTTCCCTATTTAACAGCCAGTGCATGTTTAGTATTTCACCACCTCAAAGCTTGGTGGTTGTTCACTAGAGACAGAAGAATGTTATCTATCTCATCTGAAAGATAAAAGAAAATGGAACAAAGGGGGATAATATTGTAGAAGTTCAGAAATGGTTCATTCTACCTTTTTGACCTAGTTTGTTGTCTTTTCTGCTGTGTTTGAAGGGTCCCCGGTTTAAAAATTGTTTTTGTGGCAGGGAGTGTACATAGGAGCCAAGTTTGATTGGTTGCAATTGAGTTGTAATTGGTTGTTAAGGGTACCAAAACCCATTAATTCTTCGTCCATGTAAAGTCAGCCGAAATGATTGAGGCTGATTAGAAGACTAGGGTGTATTATAATACAGGTTCTGGAGTCTCATCCTTGTGTATGTAATAATACAACTTATAGTAATCTAGCCTAGGCACGTTACATTTTTACGTATATTGATGCATGTATCCCAAGGACTTGATTCAGGTGAAAGGAAGAAAATTAGCTTCTTGGCATCAAAGGGCAGGAAGGAAGGAAGTACACACTATCGATCTTTGTATATGACTCACAATAAAGATGGTGATTGAATGTATCACAGCAAGCTTGCTTCCTTTTGTTCTTAACAGTGCTGGAATTCGGCTTGCAAACATGTAACTGATACATTATACTGTAGTGTTTGAGTGATCCACCATTTTTTGGCCGATTTTTACATTTCTAATTCTGGATTTCCTTTGACTCATTGCTTTGCCTTGCACATCTCATGAAATTATTCCTTTTATTTTTTTATTTATCTCAACAGTAAATTTTTAAAAGCTGAAGTTGCCAATTTTTTATGTCAAGAGTTATCTAGGTGGATTTTAACGTGCACTAACAAGGTATCACTGGGTATAACAGGCTAAGTAATGTTTTTAACATTTTATTTGTGCTACACATTTAATGATAAGCAAAGTCTTTATCCTCTACAAATTGTTGTATGGTTCTTCAGCTAAATTAGTAACAGACACGTCTTGTCCTTCATGAAGGAGGATCTGGATATTACTCATAAATATTTTATCCTCCTTTTCAGTCATTTACACGGAGAAGCACAATTAAATTAGGTGAAACAATTTTTTTGTCATTTAGAATTTGTTTTGCCACTATGTTCTCGTGGTTTTAATGAATATTTCCAAACTCCAACTACTACATGCCTATTAAATGGCAGCGGCAGGTCCTTGTTTTGTCTGTTTCTTGTACTTTGTTGCTTAATCCATTTAATTACAAAAATAAATAATTTAAAGAATAAAAATACTAATATAAACTTATTTCTTATATATGCTTTTACCTAGTATATCAACTTTTGGATGACTAAAACATAAAATAAAAATAGAAAAAATTAAGAAAAAGATTATAACGAAAATCAAATTAAAAAAAAAAAGGTTTCCTTGGGTCAGATAAATTGATTAAGTTATAAGACAGTAAGACATGCATGAGTACATAGTTTTAACTTGTCGCCCCGAATTTTCTCACTTTCAGTAAGATCTAATATAACCCTCTATACCTACACAAGACAAAAATATATTAACTTGATTATAATTGTTTTTTAAGCTTCATTTGAAGTTCGTTAAAAAATAAATACAAACAGGTCATAATAAAGTAAAAAAATTCCCAAGGGAACATAAAATAAATCATTTGCTAAAATAATAAAATAAAAATTATAAATCTGAAAATGTAAAACTATACTATAACCCGTCTAAGTACAAATTAGAATTGACTAGAAAGGCACTAGGCTAAACTAATACTAGTGTCAACGTTTCTCAATGAATGCAGCATTCTCAATACAAGTTCTTTTAAACAGCATGCAATGTCAATGCATAGATATGACTTTCATGAGTTCGAAATTCGATTAACTAATACTAGTTGGAATATGCAAGTCCGTCACATCTCCTGGGAGTAACTCGAGTACGTTTCACTGCAACAGAACTGGTATTTTGCATTGACTTTTTCCCCAAATCAATGTGAGTTCCAGACACTTGATTCTACAATAATTAACATAGATGCATGCATCAAGTCAGATGCTTTTCCTCCTCCAGCAGCAGGAGACTGTGACAACGTAAAACACATAGTAAAAGTTGCACCGTGCACTACAACTAAGAAACAGGTTTCTATGTTTAAGATCACTAAATCAATCATATTCAATTCAACTTTGTCTCAATTCATTTCCTAATGAATTAAAATGTATTTGATTTCACAGTAGAAAATCATGATGAAATCAATATAAAAACTATTTATTACTATTTTAAAACAACTATTATGCACTAATTTAATGTCTAGTTTAGATAGTGGAAGTGGCCTTCCCTTTCCCTTGTGGCCTTATCAAGTATCAACAATGGTAATGGTTCCTATACCTGCAAATTCATTCACAATTGATGAAGGTGTAAAAGAATATGAGGAATTTGCTTGTTTAAAAGGTGATGCCAAGCTATAGCAGGTTTAGCAATAATTCGGTAATAATCATAAGGACACTTGATTGTTGGGTGGACAAGACTTACACATTTCAGATATCATATGTGGGGCTCAAGTTCCGTCAATTTCACAATAAATTTTTCCACCGGTTTAGTAAACACTTATTGGTGTGGATATGCATGTTTATTACCTGGAGCAACATGTGACGTCAACATTGTACACAGGGCACAATGATGAAGGGAACTTTGTTCCAACACACTACAACAACAATGAAAACGAAATATGCATAAGCGTTAACGTTATCAATTCTTGAATGCTGAAATTCAAAACTAGAAATACAAAATCATGTCGTTGAAGCTTCACGACCGTTATTTAGTTAGTCAAATAACATCCCATACACTTATCTTTCAATAGGGACTCTCAGTTTTACACATTATTAGGTTCTTAAACCATCACAAGGGAATTATATATATTACTATAAAAGCATGTTTGTGTATTTATTTCCAACGAAATGAAAGTTAGTAGCAAAAGGACGTTTGCAAAAGCATTTCCATCATTTCGTTTGCATTCAGTTTGCGTTGGACCATTAGATTTGTCTTTAGAATTCATGCGACAATAAGTTGGACGAAAGATCAAACATGCACCAAGTTATTTACCTCCATTGTCTCTTAACTAGTAATAAGAGCTACTGTAGTTGGTACACACTGTTTTTGAATTCGGGAATTCGATCCTTCTCAGGTTCATTAATTTTTCTCCATGATTGTGTTACAAGGTTTTGCAAGAGCAATATGACAGAAGAATATGGCTTATGTGAGAAGTAGAAATAAATAAAAACTAACCCTCAACCAAATCTAAAACTAAAGTCTCTATAAATTGAATTTGTTAAACTATATTTTGTCTATATATGTATTAAGGTTTTTTTCAATGCAAATCCAACTGAGAAGATTATCGATTGGTTACGTGTTTTGATAGCAGTGCGTCCCTGGACCAAGCTAATGAACCACCAATCCAAACGCATAGGCCCATCAAAATTTCAAAGAGGCCTACTTATCTCAATGACTATGTTTGATTGCAATTTTCTGAATATTTGAGTATGTTATAATCAGATTTACTAGCTGGTGTGACACAAGTTTGTTAGTATTGCCTTTTCCTTTTTGGATACTCCTTCTGTCGGTTAACTACTTATGTGGGGAACCAATCATTGCAAATATATTGCCTTATATATATTTTTTGTTGAGAAATGAATGAAAACGGAGAAGAATCAATTTCATAGATAATTTCTGTTAGAATAGCTTACCTATAGTGCCTCTGCCGGTTTTTTTCCCCAACATACACTAAGTCTTGTTTTTAATATATAGTAGTTGTAATATTAAATTCTAATACACATTAGTTTTGTTTTCTAATGAGTAGTTGAGAGTTGAATTTCTGAATTTTTATAGTTGTTTTTTTTTTAATTGTAATAAGAAGTCACAAGTTAATGACCCAACTTCCAAAAGTTTTTTTTTAGTAATTTTTTTAAAAAATATATTTTTTATAAAAAATTTCTAAAAATAATTTGTTTGAATAACAAAAATTTTACTTATTTTTTAAGTTTTTTAGACAAATATTATTCTTTATGTATTTTATTTATGATGTAATGTATTTTGATATAAGTAAAGTATTAAACCAAAAACCACTAAAATTTTTGTTATTCAAACAAATGTTTTTTATTTTTTTAAAAATATTTTTAAAAAATAAAAGAATATTTTTTACTAAATAAAAAAACGTTGAAAAGTTAGGTCATCAACTCTTGACTTTCTATTACAATTTTTTTCTAAAAAAAATTATAATAATAAAAAAGTTAAAAAATAAAACCAATAGTGAGAAGTCGAAAATTCAACTCTCAGCTTCTCACCATAAAATAAAACTAATGTATAGTAAGAATAAAAGACATACAACTAGTGTATTTTGGAAAAAACAAATGCCTTTGCCATATCAATTTTTCAAACAATTACACTATAATCTTTTGCTTTTGCTTGGGAGGAAATGGAGTTAGCATGTGTACACAAAATAGTCTTTTTAAATATATATTTTTTTCATAATCCATCAACCAAAATATTGAATTTCATCTTAAATTAAAAAAATATCTATTACCTTTTAGTCTCAACCTCACTATTTTTTTAATTTCACTAAACTTTTTTATTTTAATTTTGAACCTTTTATATTATTTTTCATCCTAAATCTCTAATTATTTGAATAGGAAATAAAGATTTAAAGTTAAATATTGAGAAAGTAATTGAATTATTTGACTATAATAATCAAGAGAATAAATTTAAATGAAAAACTATTAAGCAATCAAAATCAAATATTGATCATTACTAAAGGGATAAAATATAACACTTTTAAATATAATATGCTTTGCAGAGTACTTATGGTTATGTAAAACTGTTAAACCAATACCAACATCTGAGTCGATATGTCCGAGTGGTTAAGGAGACAGACTTGAAATCTGTTGGGCTACGCCCGCGCAGGTTCGAACCCTGCTGTCGACGACCTTATATATATATATATATATATATATATCACTAAATAATAATATTATTTTATATTCTATAGGTGTAAATTTTTCTACACAGTTAACAAATTAAAAATTATTAAGTGTAGCTTAATTTGTATTTATATTTATTTGTAGGAATTGAAAATATGTCATGAAATTTAGAATTTATAACAAGTCACTTATCTTATGGAATAAAGTGTATGTTCCATTTTCACAAAATAATATATGTGACTAAGTTTCAAATGGAACTTAATTCATCATCAATCCAAAAAATCAAAACTAGTAAAAAAATCTTGAGTCTTATTAGTTTTAAAAAAATAATTATAAAAATAAATAAATTTATCATATACTTATTTTAATAGATAAGATTATGTTAACAAAATTAATTAAAAAGTTAGTTAGAAGTTGAAAAGGTGAAAAAATTAACAAATATTCGAAAGTTAGTTTATTAAATTAAAAATATTATATAAAATTAATTATTGAAATAGTTGAAAAATATAAAATGACGTAAAAATAATAAAATCATGATTTATTTTAAAAAATAAAAAATAAAAATATTAATAATAAAAAAAATAAAATATAAAATTAAAAATTAAAAATTAATATTTAAGAATATTATTTAAAATAACGATTTAAAAAAAAAACTAAAAAATTTATTCATCAAACAAACAAAATAAAATATTAAACTTATAAAAAGTTAAATACAAACTCAAAAATTGTATGGTTGGTACGTAAAAGATACGCGAGAGGGTGTATATAAAGGAGGGGAGAGAGGGAGAGAGAAGTGGGAGAGAAAGAGAGAATAGAGATGGATCCAGACGCGTTGGCAAAGGCATTCGTGGAGCACTACTACAGCACCTTCGACACCAACAGGAACGGCTTAGCGAATCTGTACCAGGAGGGTTCCATGCTCACTTTCGAAGGCCAGAAGATCCAAGGTGCTTCCAACATCGTTGCCAAGCTCACCTCCCTCCCTTTTCAGCAGTGCCACCACTCAATTTCCACCGTCGACTGCCAGCCCTCCGGCGTCAACGCCGGCATGCTCGTCTTCGTCAGCGGAAACCTTCAGCTCGCCGGCGAACAGCACACTCTCAAGTTCAGCCAGGTACTCTCCCTCTGTTAGGGTTTTTTTTGGCTCTCCGATCCGTCGCTTTCTGCTATAAATTCTCGATTCGCGTTTCGATCTTCCTAATCCCGTGGTTCTCTGTTTAGTTGTGTGACGGCGTTCTTTTGACGTTGACGCGCATGACTGGTTTCAATGCGATTGGCATTTCTTTGCTTAATATTATAGCAAATATTGCATGTTGCTTTTGAATTTGGTCGCTGATTTGGCTCGTGTGTTTGATTGATTGTCGTGTCGATTTGTTCCTCTGGAAAACCTATATTGTTTAGTGTTAGGAGGTTTTAGATTGTTATTAATGCTATTGGCGTGGGAATCTATCACGGAGAGAAGGAGGAATTGGGAAGATTTTCAAATGAATTGGCAATTGATTGCTAGTTTGTGATCGGGAATCTAGGGTAACTGCATAGTCAAAGGTTTGCTCGGAGTAGAGAGTGAGTGGCAAAATAATTATCCATCCTTTTATCATAATAATTTTAATTTAATGGACTGTATTAATTGGATCAAAGTTTTTGGATGGTTATGGATTGTACTACAGAATATCTGTTGGATATCCAAAGGCAACTTGGTTTCTTTACTCTCTTCATTGTGCCCTCAACCACACTATTAACCAGGGGAAGTCCTTTAAGCTCTCAAGTTTTGGATGCTTTCGACACGTTTCTTGATCTCAACGTTCCTCATCGCAACAGGATTGTGTTCCATAATGAAAGCTTTAATGGGTCTAAGCTGATGTAAGCTGATGGAGGATGCTATATTTTTTTGCTGGTCATGGTTAGCAGACCTTGAGAAAGGATTTGATATTCCTTTCTACATTTGGTCTAGTCATATCAGAGATGGTTTTGTCTGTAGAGGAGGTTGTAATTAGGATGTCCCTTTTGTTTCCTTTTGCCATCAAGTGGGTTTCTCTTTGTTTGGTTTACTGATGGCCTTTTCTTTCTTTTTCAGTACTTCTTTTCATATATATAATATATTATCTTTGCTGATAAAAAAAATGTGCTCTTACACTGGCTGTTCTTGGTTTTTTCATTGATATCAATTTGCTAGCAAAGTTATTGCACTTTTCTTTATCAGTGCTTGGGTAGTTTATTCATAATTCCTCCCCTCCCAAGTTGCAACCTGTCCTGAATCTGAGTTCAATTTGGTGACCTGTGGCCTGTGGGCTCCTTCATTACAGAGTTTTATTCAAATTTGGTTCAAATCTTCCTGTTCTTCTCAGAAGGACTCGATGGAATTTCACAAGAATTTACACTAGAATATTTAATGAATTTTTAATCTCTAAGCAGAGTTTATGATGTTCTCATTTTACCTTGAAGTTAGAAGTGATTGCCTCATGTTAGAGGATGGGTTGTCCAAATCCTGTCATTTCACTTAAATGATGGTGCCTACATGGAAGTGGCATTTTATTTACAGTTTTACTTAGCATATTTTTGTTCACCCTTACTATACATGTTTACATGTGCTGCTCTTACACTGATAATTGTACATTATATTTTTTCTGTATATGCAGAAATATTGTTTTTGGTGGGCACTTCATCTTATTTTCTTGCTCTATTGTTTTCTCATGTACTGTTTCTCTAATTTCTGTCCACTCTCTTTTCAGATGTTCCATTTGATACCAACACCTCAGGGAAGCTATTATGTGTTGAATGACATATTCCGTTTGAACTATGCATGAAGATAGACCATCATATGACCTGAAAGGCCATAGAAGAAGTTTGCCTATAGCTAGCTGTTTCAGATTGCACCTTTGAAATTGAAATTGGGTTCTTTTTGGTTGGTTGTGTTGAACGCTTAATTGTGCCTGTTGTGTTTAGAATTTTCTGTTGTGACTGGTTAAAAAACCACCTTCAAGGATAAATTGTTGAAAGATTATTGGATATTGGAGATTGAAAACTTTAATATATTTGTGATCCGCAATATTGAATCCAAGCATCTTGATCCAGTTTATCTCTACAACTTAGTTTACGCTTCTTGTCGTAATTTTTTTCCTTTCTATTTGCTTGCTGAGCGAAGGTTTGTTTTCTTCACCTAAGACTAGGCTTGAAAAAGATATTACTGTAGATGCTAGTATAACAAATTGTGGTTAAAAATTAAAATGGGGGTTATTGATTTATATATTATAGCTAATAACATATAGTTGACCAGGTTAAACTTAACTGTCAATTATAGAGGAATCGTGGTCTTTTTCTGGACTTCACTCTAGTTGCATTTCTGAATCCAAGATTCATATCCATGAAGAGATGATGCTGAAGAGTGTTATACGGGTGAGTGATATAAATAAAGATTCATTCTCTCATGCTCTGTCAAATTTGATTTGTATTTGACGGTGATGCCAATGACGTGTTAGACGAAATCTGTTTCGGCCTTAGCTACCATGCAAACTTGTCACATTTGGGATAAACAAGGAAGGAGAAACGAGAAAGAAAAGATCTTTTCTACGTTCTAGTCGTTGGGACCCTTTTGGTCCACACCGAGTGAGAACATTGCTTATGGATTAGTTATTATGAAATTTAATTACTCATTTGATCTACATAGTACAAATTTTACCCTATACTTAAGAATTATCTTTTAGTTACATTATTTTTAATACTCTTTAGTCCCCGAGTTTGGCTGAATTAATTACAATTGATATGTTTAGGGACTAAGGGATTAAAATGGTATGTACAGGAACCAAAATGAATAATTTTAAAATATAAGAAATTAGGAATTATAAAGACTAAATGTGTCATTTAACCTTCGAACCTCAAACAACCCTAATAAATTTTTATTCCAACATTTAATCCAATGATCAATGATGCTACATTTTCAGATACCTTGTAAAAGAAGGTAGCGGCCATAAGCTATATCTAATTTGCTTAGATATTAAGAGTGCAATCAAGGAAGTGCGAAAGAAACTTAATCCATTCAATTTGAAACCCCACCCACCTGCATTCAAGACCATTTCATATTTTACAAAGTAATAATGTCCATCGCTATTATCACTATACAATCTAGACTGTCTCAAACTAACAAGTCAGTTTGTTCCACAAATTGATCATTCAAAAGAATGAAGATTAACAAGGCTAGCGTTTGTTCCTAGGGAAATGAATAAAAATCATCCATAAATAAGTCATCTCCTACAGAAGTTGATAATGATGCTTCGTCACTCGTACCCGCAAGTTCAGCCTGCAAGGGAATCGACAATTTATGCGTTGACAGCACAGAGCAATTGCACTCTAGAAAGTCAAAATGGTTGATATCTCTGTATGCTTACTATTTTGTCTTTATTTCTGATTGAGCACGGAATGCCCTATGGAAGCCTCATGCAAAACAATATTTAAATTATTCAACTAATATATTTACCTTAGCTTCACGATATTTCTCAAGCATGCGATGATATTGCTCACGAGCATCCGGTGAGTCGACCATGGACAGCACCCTTGAAACAGCCTCTTCAATTTCTACATCCACTTTCTGTTTTCGGAACACCTTGAGAATATCTTCATCTTCATTTTCATTTTCATTGATGTCCATCTCTTGTCGGAAACCTCGTAAACCAGCTCCTTTTCTCCTCCATCGTAGGACAACCTTGTCCAAGATTCCAACTGCCCATATTACCTTGTAATGCTTCCTAACCTGGTAACCCCTCACATGAGCCTGCCCAAATAAATTAGAAATAACCAAGGTTGATAATAATGCCGTTGAAATCAAAGTATGCATGTGCATGCCTGTAACCAACTGTGTTTTGGTTTAAAAATCAAATTTATTCACTTTGAGTATCTTTAAGTACTAGTTATATATATAAATTAAGAATAATATCCATGTAGCTCTTGGAATTCATTTTGTTTTAGTCAAACTATAAAGTTACATATATTACCTGTATCTTCACTACTTTTTGGCGCAACGCTAAGAAATCTCTACGACCTTTCCAACCTCGATATTTCTTCTGAATGGATAAAGCAGCTGAAGCAGCTGAATTATATTCGTGCGAGTTCCGAAAGGCAAGTTTTGACATAGCAGAAATCTCTGAAATGGTACCAATGCCATCTGTACTAGCAGTTGCTTCTCTTGCTCTCCGTTTTCTAAAAGAATGTGAGCGAAAAGCAGATTGTATCCGCGCAGCTGCCAGAGTTACATTTCTGATAGCAGCCAAGGTATCTTTGAGTGATGCCTGATCCTCACTGGCAGTAAGATTTTCCTTGGAGACACTGTTAACAGTCATATCTGCCTGAAGCTCAGCAGAACTTTTAGATAATTCACTCTCTTCCAGTGTAAGCGATGACAGATGGCTTGTTACAGCTATCTCTGAAAGATACCCTGCCAGTCCCTTGTGCCCACTGCTGGCTGCAATAGATGCAGCAGTTTTACCGGTTGGATCTTGTGCATTTGGATCTGTCACAGCTCCAGCAGATGCTCCAGAAGCTATAAGTGAAGCAACCATTTTTTCCCTATATGGAATAACAGCTTCAGGAAAATAACATCCAAAGTACTTTAAAATGGGACAGATAATTATAAAATGGTTTCTAAAAGAAACAAGTCTTTCATTTTCGTTATCCTCAGTTCTGGCAGATGACTGGATGAACCGGATTTTTTTAATTAGAAATAAAAGTCAGCAACTCAGATTTGCTTTGAATGATTAAGCAATCATGCTACATATGGTTTTTATACCCTCAGTGTTGTCATCAATTTCTACTTTTGACTTTCTGATTAGGCATTGCAGATAGCCAATTAACTTAACCTACAGGGATTTTGTTAATTTCAGAATTTGAAATCACTGTATTTTGATATCATTTTAACCAAACACATCCATTTAAGTTTTT
>PYAF01005821.1:1174479-1197959 GCA_007407185.1 Glycine tomentella | reverse complement strand
ATTTATTACTTTATTTGAACAGTTGTTTGAGGAATCACATTAAAACAAACACACACTAACAAGTTGACATTGGCCTGTTTGGATACAAGTCAGAAGTGCTTTTGAGAGCTTCTCTATTGGAAATATAGTATTTTTTTCAGTAGAGAAGCTCTCAAAAGCACTTCTAGCCTTGTATCCAAACATGTTCGATCACACAAAAATTTGAATGGCTTTTTAAGTCTTTGATTAGAGATCTCTGCAAGTACAACTATGAAACCAATTAATAGTAGCCTCTAATTCCTTGCTTCAGAACCACATAATCGGCGGAATGTGAAGCCCCCAATTGTAATTAGCATGGGGAGCAAGTTAACCTTAATCCACATTGCATATATATACTATATATGATATCACATGCACCGTGGCAGTGAATCCACCCCGAAAACTCCTCTCACACCATCCTTGTCCCCCCACAATCACTATTCTACACTTCCAACATTGCATTTATATGCAATCTCCTTCCATGAATCCCCCACAACACAAACACAAGGTATATAGCCTTAAACAGTAGTATGTAGTTGGTGCTGTTCGTGCTCTTAACACCAGGGTTGCTGTTTCAGGAACCAGGGAGGTCAAGGGTGGTGGAGTTTCGGAACTTTCAAACAAGTGGTGCTGCCATACTCATTCACTCCCTCCTTTACTTTGCTCTCATATGTGTCTTCTTCCTGGCTGTTAGGATCCACTTGTACCTCGGCTAGTTCATTTTCTACCTCACCAATGATGGGGAAATCATTTTTTCATTTTTCTTGGCCTATTGGGATCATTCAATTCAGTAATGTTTCTTTCTCTTCTGTTTTTTCATTGTTCTGCTTTGTTATTCCCGTTCTCATTGCGTGTAATAACAACGGGGTTTTCATCATGTGGTTGTATTTTTTTTTTGTTCTTCATACCGAGTTTGGTCAATTGTTGTGCCTGCATTCAGCTTTCCTCTTAATGAATGCTACTATATTTATATACATATTCAATTGCATTTGAGATATCTGAAAATTGAAACATGCAATAGTACATTATGTATCATCATGTATGCGTTTCCGTTGACGTAGAATATGTTCTTTTTTCGGATTAATTCACGGCATTTATTCAATTCAACTCGAGGCTTGATTTGATTTGGTATAACGTGGGAAAAGAATAAAAGGTGCGGCGCTTTGCAGAATAAGTGAATAACCGCTCATGGCAGTGTTTATTTTATTTTTATTCTCCCCTTGAATAATTGCGAAATGCGCATTATATTGGCTATCTTTAATAATCTGTAAATCTTGAATATTAAACATTTTGCATAAATTTAGTGCAGTTAAATTAGGTATATAAATTAGTAAAATATTTACACACCATTAAATCTAATTAAATAAATAAATTTCTAAATTTAGTTAATAATATATTTATTGTTTAATTAATGTATTTTTGTAGACAGTTAACTGATAAAATTATATTAAATATATTTTTTAAAATAATTATTTTAAAAATTAATAAAACTTATCATATATATATATATATATATATATATATATATGATTGAATGAAGTGTATTTATTTTTGTTATACAATGGAGTAAAATTCCAGTTAAAGACATTGTATAAACTATCCAAACCTTCCTTACTAAGTTGACCCTAACAAGTACATGCTTGTTTCTCTGGTACACTTACGACAACACGAAGTCCTAGACCGCTTCACTGCAAAAGCATGTATGACATTGTTTCTTTCACCGACAATCCAAACACACTCTAAGTAATGGAAATACAATTTGATCCCTGTTCAATAATCAGATCCAAACTGCCTATAATTAAGGTTTAGCTATGCTCTTCAAATAAAAGTTCCAAAAAAACAGACCTATTTGGTCCAACTCAATTGACCTAACCCACCAAACTGAACTCTTTAACTAAAGGCCCAAAAAATTGGGTCTGTTTGGCCCAGATTAATTAATCATTTTAATTTTTTTATAAATTTTAATGAAAAAGGTTTTTATTTAAAAATATTTCGTGATATAAAAATGCCAAAAATATTTTGCTAACATTTCCCATTCAAGAATCTCATACAAACGAATGACTATGTAGCATAGGGATGACTATGGTCAAGAACTAGAGAGCTTTTAGAGTATCTCCAATGGAATGTGTTTAGTGGGTTTCTAAGAATAAAAAATTATTTCTTACAAGAAATTATGCATTAGAGTAGTTAGATAACATGAGAGTTCATTTACAAAAAAATTGTGTTTCTTATATAAGAAACTCTTTCTAGAGTTTCTTATTTTTCAAACATCTCCAATTAAGAAGATTTTTGAAGTTTCTTGTGATTTTTTGCATTGGAGCAAAATTTGGTTAGAGTTCTTATGAATGACATGACAATTTAGAGACCACAAAAAGATGAGTAAATGACTTTAAGAAACTCATATAAACACTCTCCATTGGAGATGCTTTTACTTTGCTCCTCTTCTCTTATTTGAGTTTACTTTTTACATCGGAACTCTGTAGCGAAGGGATGACTATGGTCAAGTTAGGTTGGGTAGTAGAAAACTATAGTTCGATCGAACTAATTAAACATGTATGATTCACTTCGATTAATTTTTTTAAAAAGAGCTCTTGGGAATTAGCATTCCTTCTGATAATTAAACATCTTTTGCATGTATGATTTATCCTTAAATATAATTAATTTTTGATAAATCAGAAGGAATGCTATTTTTTTTTGAGGAAAAAACGTAGTAGGCAACTTTATTTCAACGAAAAGGCTAAAATCTTAACACATCAGAGTTGATAAGTCATAAGAGGATTTATTTGATATGAGTTGTCATCTATCCAGTACATATTATTATAAGCGAAAGTTAACTTGATTAAATCATCTGCTACTTTGTTTCCTATCTATATATAAAAAAATTTCACATGTTTGTTGAATGAATTCAAATTTATCTTCTTTACTAAAATATATAATATAATCTGATAAAAAAACAAAAAACAAATTTGATCAATATATTAAGAAGGGAAAACTTGTTCCACATCCTTTTGCGGTTTATACTCTATTAATAGCAATACGAGAAATGTGACCAGTGATTGAAAAGTAATAAAGAGATTAAAAGAATGAGGAGGTGAAAAAAAAAAAAAAAAGAAATGAAAGAACTAGAGAGTGGAATATCATATATAGTTGTATAAAGAATCCCTCTAGAAAACTTCTCCTTGACGAAAAGTAATGCAAGATTCAAGATGTGCTGACAAGTTATGCTCTTAGATTGCATCAATCTACAAGGCATAGTTGATGCTAATTTTTTGGTTGTCAATTATACCTTGCTTCCTTGCTTCAGTTTCCTCAGTCATGCAATTGCCTCAGACCCAGATCAGAATCATTCTTCAATTTCCTATTTAATAAGCTTAGCTTACAGATGATCATCACACAGCATTCATTGAAAACTGAGAGATCGGTGAAGTAGTGATCACTATCTAAAACTAGTTATTATATTTGTTGTAAAACAAGTAGTGATTTGTATAGGGTGTGATGGCAGCAGATTGGGGCCCAGTGGTGATATCAGTGGTGCTGTTTGTGCTATTAAGCCCAGGGTTACTGTTTCAGCTTCCAGCTAAGGGCAAGGTGGTGGCATTTGGGAGCATGCAAACTAGTGGCTTATCTATCTTAGTCCACACCATCATCTTCTTTGGACTCATCACAATCTTTCTACTTGCCATTGGTGTGCATATTTACTCTGGATAATCAGTACCCCTTAACAATGTACCACTATATGTTGTTTTATTCTCTATGATTGGTGTTTTTCTTTTTGTTCTTTTTCTATTCTGGTTTAAATTGTTTTGTTGTGATGTAACTTTTAAGATGTGATCAAGGATGGATGACTTGATTAATTTCTTCTTTCATTTCTCTTTCTCATGGAGTATTGATCTATGTGTTGTGCTTCTCTTTTGCTCATTTATGTAGAAGAATATGCGAATCTTCAAAGCTTTAGAGGCAAGGGTAAAATTGGAGAATACTTTTTTACACCCCAAACAACATCTTATAATTATATGTGGAAGAGTGCTAGGAAAACGTGCATGATCATATGTTTGTGTAGGAGGGGTAGGATGTAATGTAAGATGTTGCGGTATGAAAAAAATTAAAGAGTTAGGTACAATATTGGATTAGATTTAGGATGGAAATTTAGCCGAGGCAGGATCAATTGCTTAACCTAAATTAGCTGTTGTAAGAGTTTTTGGATGATGTCCGGTTCCATTTACTCTTGGTATTAGCTAGTTGCGCCTTGCATGTGTTTTCTTTTTGCTGTCTCGAATTGGATTATGAAAGTTAGGCATTTAGAGTTTTACTTGTAAGGGAATGCTAAAGTTTTTATGCTAACAGATTCCTATAAACGAAGTATAAAACGGTTAACAAATAGTTAGGTTAATTAAACATGTTGATTAGAGTTTGAATTTTAATCACGGGTATGAAAAAAAAAATTGTTGAGAGGAAAAATCTACTTCAATTATCCTTTCTTTTATATCGCACACCTAAAAGATAATCTCCAATGATACCCTTGAGTAAAAGAATGGAGACAGGGGGTGGGAGGGAGAAGTCAACTAGTCCCTAGCTATAGGCAAATTTTTGGAAGAAAGCGTATTGAAGGAACGATTTTGGTGAGACGATTTCATTTTCTGTTTGATTTGATTGACACCAAGAAGGAAATAACTGATTAAAACCGTGTGGGTCTTACATTACTTTTTATGCTACTATGGAAGGGATAACACAAAAAATGCAATTTTATCTGTAAAACACAGTGAACTTTTTACCTCATTTCTCTTTGTCCCATCATGTGTCAAACTATATATTTTTCATTTTTTATCCAATTTTGCTTTTCAATTCGATCAAACAGAGAAAATATTCTCCCTGTTTTTTTTCTTTTCATTCTCTATATCTAAACAATGTAAATTTCTTTCCATTTTATCTTGATTTCTTCTTCCTATTCCTTCTGTCCTTAACTTTCTTTTCTCATCCAGCGTGTAAGGTCATATTTAAGGATCACAGTATCTGGCAACAGGGAATACATTCAAGTACTGAATTTGAAGATTTTTTCCCAACCTGAAAATATTTTTATTTGAAGCAATTCTATTAATAACAACTGCTTATTTACCCCATATTGCAGTTACTCATTTCTTTCCAAAATTATATTCCCCTTAACTAGGTTCCACTTGATTATAGGCAACCAAATAATATGGGAATGAAATTTTAAAACAAGCAAAAATTAGTTTAGCCCGAGTCCAACTCAAGCCAGGCATAACTCTGTCGTCAGTTTATAAAAAATTGCTAATAAGACAACCGTGGTATCGTGAGTCATCAGATCATACTTTCCCTTTCATTGTATAATTCATCTGTAAATATAGTCATATACCATGTTTCAAAATGAAAAAAAAAGAAGAAGAAAGAAAATCAGAAAACTATATTTTAAATTTTACAAAAGTTATAGTAGTAAAGATAATAAAACAATTGACATCAAAAGACAGTAGCTGGGAACAAGTCCTCAATTCTTGGTGCTGGCTAATTGTAATAAAAAGTGAAGCCATATCCACAAAAGCCTGATATCTATGACTCCAGCTTCTAGTGAAAGAAGTTCAGTAATCTTCATTGTTCTATGGGCAGCATGAGCAAGCAAGCACAAAACCAGTATAGTACTGGTCAATTCGATTATTTATTTTTTCATATAAGTTTCCACTCTGATACAGCAAAAAATTGTAATGAAGCTCTTGGGATCTTGATCCAACCAAAATGAGTGATTTTAATCAACAACATAAGCTTCGCGGTTAATTCAAAATAAACGGAAGAAATGGTGAACTACAAAAAGGCTAATATTGAAATTTAGTAATTTACAAGATGTTGTACACCACGCAAATGTTATTTGAGCAAAGCTTCTACAAAGACTAAAATGTAATTTGCTTTTCGAATTGGAAGCTATTACCTGTAGTTTATATGGATTATGTATCAACGCCAAGCAACGGTAGAATTTGCCAACTTAACCTAAAAAAGTTAGAATTTGCTAACTTAGCCAGCCTCAAGCAACATTAATATACCGGCTTCAATCATTTCTCAAAAAGAATATACAAAACCAGCGGGTGCATTTTTTGTATTTTATACTATTAAATGTTTTAAAACAAAACCAATCTTGCATATCCAACCCTTGATTGAAAAAGAATTATATATATATTTTTTTGAATTCATCAAAGGCCATACACTAAGATAGCCATAACCATAATGTATGTTATTCTCAAAATTTTCACTATACTAGTAGCTCCCGATAGAATTCCGTGATATGGATATTGCCAATTCCCCGAGAGATGAGGTGGTTATAACTTAAAAGGGACCTCAATAAGTAAAGTTGAAATATCTTATGGCTTGCACCCTAGAACAAGAGAATCTAGACAAGGAAAAAAAAAAAAAAAAAAACTTCCTTAATAGCTTTTAAAATTCATTATCCCAAAATCTAAATGCATGTAGCAGGTGCATATAGAGGAAACCAAACATTGAAGAGAAAGTGATAAATGATGTGCAGCAGAGAGAGAGAGAGAGAGAAGAGAGGAGAAAGAAGGGTTGCGTGACGTTAGGATTTTAGTAATTACATTAGATGTGATGTGGTGGTTGAATCATCAATATGCAGAAGTTGACATGAATGGATTGGTAATTATGCACACCAGTTCGGAGGATATAAATAACGGGGTACTATTGTTTAGGGATTGGATTTATATATTTTATTTATAAGGATGGTAGAATGGTTCAGTTTTGGCCCATCCCATTATTAGTTCACACAAATCAGAACAGGTTGGTCCATTTTTTCTTTATATATGAGCTTAGCAATATAACAAACTTTGTTTAAGGGTAAGTTAACTAATAACCAGTTTGTTTGCCAAAAAAGGAAAAACAAAAAGAAAGGAAATTGAAAAATAATTATAAATAAAAATGATTGATAAACCAGTTTTTAATTTAAAATATTGAGTCCTAAATATAATACTATTTCCATAATAAAATTTAATACAAATACAAAAATTTACACAATTTTTTTTAAAATATTGGTCCAATGAACTAGTTCGTGCTTCTCTAAAAGCCAACTTTTTGGCAGGTCAAAACAGGCTAATGAATTAATAACTGTCTCTGCTAAGAAGTAGGTTAATGAGTTGTTCGATAGGTAAAATTTGTTTTGCCAGTCATATATTTATGAGAGTAAAAGTTAAGCACTCATATCTTTGCATGTTAAATATATATTTTTATTCATTCTCTAGCATGGTAGCCTTGGCTTCAATTCCAACCTCTGGTCTGCTGGATTTTTGTGTGCTGATGGACAATACATGCCTCGGTGCTGTTTTATTTGTATTTCTATTTAGTTTGACACTTTAGCTGAGTGCCTGTTTGTGTCCAATAACTCTGTTTTTCTATACACTTCTTGTGCTATTAATATATTAAGTTATTGCTGAGAAAAAAAAACATATATTTTGATTAATTTAAATATAATTTTTGGTATATATTATTTGTAAAATTAATAAAATAAAAATATTACTATACTTTTAATATTTAGAATGAAAAATTCATAAAAGGAACATTAAATACAAATAAAATACATAGCTTAAATAAAACATATTTTAAATTATTTTAATCTTAATTATAAAATAATTTAAAATTTTCAATTTGTTTTAATAAACTATAATAAATATATTATGTGACTATAAATAAACAATAGGATAATATCAGTAAAAAACAGTAGGATAATATTTGCAATTATACTCACATCACAAACTCATACAAATACCTTTTTTTAGCATCAAACCCCAATTTCCGCCATGCTTATCACGCCTTGGAGGTGAAGCACAGAAGCTGGGAATGTGTGGGACCTCATGACTTGGGCCTCAACCCTCATGGCCCTTTTCTTTTCTAGTTTCATTTTTTGTTCGTTGGTTGGCATTATTTTCATTAATAATAATAATTTAAAAAATTTCGGCTTTATTATCGGCATAGTATATGCTAACAGTCAGTGAGATCAAGAAATAGTAAGAATACACTTTTGTATATATTTTTATAATTATAATTTTTTATTGATTAAAATTTATCAAAAATTATAAAATTATATGGGTCTTACATCTAATGAATCTCTTTCATGATATTACAATTTGATAACAATATTTAATTATAAACATTTGATTTGCTAAAATTTAGTATACATGTTATTTGAGATAATATCAAAATATTAATAATCAATTTTTTTTATGGTGATAATCAAATTATTAAAACTTTATAAATACTTTTTTTTACTGAAAAAACTTTATATAAACATATAAAGTACTATATTGTTGAAGAAGTAATTCTATAAAAATATTCTTAAAATACCATGATCCTAATTACCTCTTCGTAGTAATGTAAGAGCGTACTTAGAAACTTAGGGTTGCAAAGAGTTGAGGGTGGGGAAAAATTATTAGGTAGCCTAATCTTAAAATACCATGATCCCTACCTATATTTTACTAATGTATGTAGCTCATTTATCGTTTTTTTTTTTTGAAGTAACTCATTTGCTGTTATAACATACATCAAAATTTAAGGTTAAAATTTGTTTTTAGTCACCAATCTTAGGTTCATATCTAATTTTGGTCCATAAAAAATATTCATTTTTTCTAATTTTTTTTTTATATTATCAACTTTAGTACTTGGATTAGCAGAATACATAATGCTTACTAAGCACTTGCACTAAAATTGCATCACATGAAATTATTATTATTATTATTATTATTATTATTATTATTACATCTCTAAATATAATTTTGAAACAGATATTTTAAAAAATAACTAAAAATAAATACTATAATACCCTATCCAATTCTGGGCAGATGTGATCCCGATCCATATGTAACTTTGATTTTAGAGCAAATTACGTTATACAGTACGAGTTTCATAATTCAGTTGCACATGATTAATTATTATAGCTACATAATTGGAGTATGTGGGGAATTGGTTCGCTGGTATGCACAAAATTTATTAGGTGAGAAACTCCACTCCACTGCCCATTCAACCTTATGGATTTTGCTCATGTGTCCTAAATAGAAAGTGGCCGTGGAAGTAGCTCAAATTGCTGTCCTTTTTGTTTTTTTATTGATTATTATTCCCTTCTTGAAGATAACATTTCAGCTGGGCCTTACCTTTATTACACAAACAACTACGCATGTTCATTTCGTTGTGATTTTGTGAGGCATTTCTGAATATATTATCACCGTCATGTTATTTTCATTGCTGTTGGAGTGCTGGTGGCGTGCATTACAGAAAATTGAATAAATTATTGACTTTGGCATTGCTTAACTCAGTTGACATTTGATAGGATCTTTTTCTTGTCTCGTTATATCGTTTAATAACCCCCAGAAGAGATTAAATTAATATTATCATAATACATTTTATTTTGAATCAATAAATATTAATGATTGATTTTAGTTTATCTTGTTAGCGGAAGAATGAACACACAACCTTTCCCTCTATGATTGTTTCCATTACTTTCACCGTGAACCGTTCCCAAATCTTAGCTTTATGAGACTTATAATACCATATGGCATATAATGTCACTTATTATAAATTAATTAGGCACAAAGCAGTAGCTGAAGCAAACTTCCCCAGGCTACATTATCTTGAAGATGCTCCATGTTTCAACCAAAATGGAAATAATAGAAGGCAAGTAGCTAGACCATGGCATGGTTCCCCATGCATGTATTAAACACACAATTGGAAATTCATGGGTTGACTGTGCAAGTTAGACCCAGAGTGGTGGCTTTCAGCTCCATTAGAGACCTGGATGCAGATTATGCGTCACCCCATCTGTTTGATCACAGTCAATAGACCGTGTCACCACGTTATTGACGTCATTAGTTTTTTCTAGTGCCTCAATCTGCAGCAGGTGAAAAACTATTATTGATACAAATTAGAATGTCTATATCTACAATAGTGTTGAATAATGTGCAATGCAATAGTATTAATGTTAATATTGAAAATTATGTTCATGTACATAGAGAATCACATGTATATAGAAAATATGTATCTAGCTAATCAGAGTTCATGCACTAGTGAATTAATGCTCTCTAGGAAGTTCCATTGCTCACTATAAATATGTGGACTCACAAGTTGCATTAAAAAGTCAAGCCAAAGTTTAAATAAAATAAGAGAATTATTTAGTCCCATATAATCTTCCTCTTATTCTATTTTCTTTGAATTTTCACCTCTAGCATACCACCAAGAATTAGTTTTATAAGGATAAAGAGTATGTTGAGTGTTATAATCTATAAATTGCTGCTCGAATGGGCTCACCAGTTAACTAACTAGTCCGATAACTAGTTTAAACTTTAAATTAATATAGGAAAACGACTTAAGTAAGTTTTAGAAAGTATTTAACGTAAATTTTAGTCTAAGATTCCTGTAATGTTTTTTTATACAGCAGAATCTATAAGATTCTTCTAGTGTTTTTTGGTGTATAATGACAGTAATGAGAATAAATCTAAGTCTTTGTATATCTACCCCCCAACCTCCACCACTAGGCCAACCCTAGTGATCTTATAACTTTAGGTGGTATTGACATATAACTTTTAAGTGCATGGCTTTGTATACATTTTTACCTGTTTCTCCAAAAGCTCATTTTCATTTCTCAATATATGTTCCTGTTTGAAGCAGCAAAAAGTGATAAAAAAAAAAAAGAAAGAAAACATGGTTAACAAACCATAATTGAACTTTGATCCACTAATGGTCATTCTTAATCTAGTTTGATGTTCAGACAAAAAGGAAACGGTACAATTATGTAATTGCATATGAATGTGTGGAAATAACTTCACATTTTCTGGTATATAATTTAGAATTTCTAGTTATAATTTGTCTCTAATAAAGTGGAATGTAAATTATACAAATTGCAAGTATCTAGTATGTGATTGTGAATATCTTGGAACTTTAGTGTCATGTGTCTGGTTAGTTAGTTAGCACCATCAGTTTAAAATATACGTTAATACTTTAATGTGAATAAATTCTAATTGCCATACTCAAGATGAGGAATTGAATTATTCTACATCTAAAATTTAAGGCGTTGTGCATAGCACCGACATATTAAACATGTCCTGTACATAAGTTGCTCGTATGATGAATGATGATTAGTTCTATCCAATTTAGTCAACCTAGCAACTTAACTTTTCCTTAGTTTTTTAGTTTAGATTAAAGAAGGGGAGGAGGGTGGGGGTGGTGATCCATCGATATAAATGGTTATCAAACATACAAAATCAAGAAACTCTTACCAATTGCATACCTTTTTCTTAAGATTCACTACAGATTCCATCATCAATCGCATCTGCATAAAAAACTTCTGCATTAGAACAGTCTTAACTTAAAATGCTGGAGAAAATGAGAACAACTGCATCCTAAATTGAAATTTTAAAATTTGTTGCCCTGGTCCCAATTGCCATAAGTCATAAGGGAAATCTTCATCAGATAAACTTCAGTAGTTCAAGAAGAGAATGAGTTTTCTAAAATAGACCTTTAGTTAAACTTGACAGCAAAAAGAACTTTGGCAAACGGTTAAACCGCAAATTGAGCTTGCAACAGAATGGCGATTCTAGTAATGTCATGTATCACTATATAGTTGTGTGAGAATTGACGAGATCTTCATAGTATAAACATTTCACGCCCAGAATAATTGATTCTAAAATGATAGTGATTTGAACAGAGGAAAGAACCAAATTAAGCAGTAGAGAAATACCAAAATTTATTTTGATATATATTTCAAACACGGCACTAGAGCAAAGCCTTTTGTCCTTGAAGTAAAGGTAAATAATAAGCTCACCTTATTTTGTAAAGAAAAAAATGTTTTTGTTAAGAAGAAGGCGGTCTAAAATCTGTTTGGGAAGAAGTTAGTTAGGTAAAAGTGCAGCCGAAGCGGCCTGGGAAGAATTAAGCTTATGATGAAGTAGTCCCCTCCGGTATTTGGTGCCATCGGAGTTGAGATTATAGGACAAAGTTAAATACTCAACTTTCATTCAAGTATGAAGAATGCAAAACTTGACCTCTAGTTAGTTCAAACAGGCTTTGATACCTTGCTAAGAAATCTACTCACCTCACAGCTTAAACTGTCATATAAAGCTATTGCATGCCCGAGAAAAATTTGCTGCCAGAGTTGGTAATACCCCGACAAAAACTGATTCTATAAATCTACAACCTGGCTTGAAGATTATTTCCTTGACTCTAGGGATACAAATCATATGTTTCCAGTTAGCAAAACAACCAAAATTCTAAACAGATAAACACGCAACATACGGGCACAAGATTGAACGAGACTCGGCAAGTGTGTTTATATCCTCGAGAACAAAGCTTTCTATTATTGATTAGAGCAAAGGCATGGTCTTAAAAATTTCTTTAAAGTTTAAGAGGGTAGTTAGCAAAGTTAACCAAAAGTTAATTTTGTGTACAGTACATATTTTGATGGGGAAACTGCATTTGATAGAATCCTTCAATAATTTGAATCCTTCAGTATCCAAGAAAAGGATTGCTGTTCAAGAAAAAAGTACATTCATACATATTGTCCATAGAGGTATATATAGATTCAGACTTTGCCAATTTAGTTGTAAATAAAAGGTCCTCCTCTGGATATTGCATGTTTCTGGGAGTAAACTAGTAACATGGAGGAGCAAGCAAGAAGCAAAACGTAGTTGCTCGGTTTAGTACTTAAACAAAATTTCAAGCTATGACATACAATATGTGTGAGAGGTAATGGAAGAAGATTATTGTTGATGACCTCAAAATAAAATAGGAAGGACTTATGAGGTTGTTTTGTGATAACAATTCAGTTATAAGTATGGCCCATAATCCTTCCTCCGTTAAATATCCCTACAGGATATTTTTATTGAAGAATGTTCAAAATTCAAATGATGTTTGCTATCTAAAGTGCTTTTTTCGTTCAAAGAAACCCATAGCATAGAGAAGAAATAGTTGCATCACATTCCTAGAACAATAGCTTTTTTATTTTCATTGTCAAAGATGAGTGATGTTTACACTTAATAAACTGAAGTTCGTTCACTGAATAGAGTGTAAAACCTTTGCTGATCTGATTCGTGAAAGAGCAGTATGAGTCAGTTTCTCTAGTTCCATAAGGTCAGACACACTCAGATACTCAAGTTCAGAAACACCAAAGTGCCTGCAATGAAATTTAGATCAGTGATTCGTTCATACCTTAACATTGCAGGAGACAAATGCAAAGGATCACCTTTTGATCAATTGAGAAAACGCTGAATTAGACCAGATATCTGCAATTTCAAAGTGTAGTTCCTGCGACCAAATAATAATAATAAGAACTATATTAATCTCGACACTGATCTATTTTTCCAAGCGACAGTTCTACATTTTGCATTTGCTTCAAATAATTCCCCTAAAACAACAATACAACAATATTTTACGTATCACTTTCTCTTGCTCAGCCACATTTTAGACTAAAAGAAATTAAAATACAAGCTCGGCAAAGCTTAGCACAACAAAGCATATTTTCATTTGAAAAGAAAGAGAAAAAAAATATAAAAAAACTGAGAGAAAGTCAACAAACAACTTGGATATGCAAGTTTGAGTCTTCACTCTTCAGTGTACGGACAACTTTACCTTTATTGTAACATTAAGAACTATATATATGTCTATAACATCGACACCCCTAGCTTTCATATTGAAATTCTCCTACTGTATTGTTTTAGTTCCCCATGTAGCCGCTATCTATAATTCTATATGATTCATCCTTGTTAGTTGTTACCTTGCAACTGTCACGAGACATTTCAGTTCATATATGTTTACAGTGATAACTTTCTAGATGTTCTTATGGCAGCTACGGTTATATTTTCATTCTTTATATTGTATGAGAAGTGTAATATATTTAGCATTGATATGACAAGTTCCGTACCTTTGTGTCAGTACCGCTCGCTCCTAAATGATCCCAATATTGCTGCACGACCTCGGCCAAACTGAGAACATTAAATTGGCAGAATTTTCATTCCAATATTTTTTTGTTGATGAGGATTTTTATTCCAATATTGAAATAACTAAACAACAAAAATGCATGATATTTGATAGACATTGGTGCAAGCAGCTTAACAGGTCTTTTTTTCGTAATACTAGTGTGTTTGGATTAACTTACAATTATGCCAATATCAATTCTAGCTAAAATCAAGTTACAGCCAAGCAGCAAATAGTTGCTTCAACTTTTTTTTCAATTTTTCACGGTCATTTTGAGGTTCAAAATTGTTTCTAGGAGGTATTCAAACACACTAGTAGTTAAAAAATTAATGTTAGTATGCGTACAGAAACGAGATGAATGAAAATAATAAACTTACGGGGAGGGGAGGTTATCCCATTTCATTGCAATGGATAAGCTTCAGCAATTGTTTACCCAGGAAGACTATACACCTAGTCCTTTCAGGAATTGGTTTTAGTTCATATTAGCTAAAACAACCTCATAAACAATAAAATGATAGTTTAGTAGAAGTATTAGAAAGAACATTAGGGTTAATCATATTGGTGTTATGTTAGTAGTTTTAATGGACATTACATTATTGTTTAACCTAATTAATATAATAGAATAAATAAGTGTTAGGTTTGTATCAAATATATAAATACCTTTTTTTTTTTTCCTCCAGAATGTACATGTCTATTATATCGTATGTATTCTATGATCTTTCTTATTTGATTCTTTTAATTTCACCATCTTATTGTAGTGATATCATTTTCCAATCACAACCTAATCTATCTCGATCAACTTTTGCGGCCAAGTTCCAAAGATCTATAACTTCTTTCGTACTTTGCATTTGTCTCTCTTTCATGTTGGCTTTGTTCTAACTACCTTTGTCCTTTGGCAAGAAACAATTCTTGTTTTTTTCTAAGTTAGATCTATAGGTTAAACGTTAACCTACAATACTACAATTAAAAAAATAATGTACAGGATCTGAGGCTCTCAACTGTTAAAATAATTTATTAATTTAACATGTATGTGATATATATGTTTCATATAAACTTGGATCGTGGGATTACAACTGTAGGACGGTGCAGCTACATCTGAATTCCAGATGATCTAAATTTGTCAGACTTATAACCTTAGTTGTATAAATTGAATGGGAGGTTGCAGTAAAAAAAAAAAAAAAAAGTTGGATTGGAGGTCAACTTAATTAAAAGATTAAGTTACTGGGTCAAGTTTGGGCCTTTTTTCTACCTTCATTTCTACCCCTGCCATTGAATTGAGAAGTTATTGGGCCCTACAACTATGTTTCATCATCAAAGGCAGTTGAGAAGTGGTGTATTTGACAAGGGTTAAAGAATGATCTCCAGACTAAACTTGAACGAGTACAAGACCTTATTTATAAACTTGAAACTCAGACCCTCTACTGAATCTCGTGGCTTGAGAGTTATACAACTAATATTACACTAATTCTGACAGATGAATTTAGTTGGCACCAACTAAAATTCAATTGACGGGTGCAAATTCTACTAATTGTGACTGATCTAATTGCTCCTAAAATCTAGACATGATCTCCTCATTCCATAAGCCAATTGATTAATATTTCAAATTTTGAAGAAACTAGCGATTGCTTCCTATTTTTAAGGGAACACTGAAATTTAGTCAGTTGCACATTCAACTGAATTGGTCTTATCCAACGAATACTAAAATTAGCCAAATTCAACACTACCCGACACCTATTCTACCGAACCTTCAGCTAGTTTCAGTTGGTTGATTTCCCAATAGGCCAAGTCATTGATTTTGTTGTAAAAAATGTCTTAATTGCCTTGGTTGTTCTTTCCGAGAAACTAAGATAATTTGAGTGTTAACCGTTAGTCACTTAACCCGTACCTTAGATTATATTGTCGCCTTTTTTTCACAACTAGAAAGAATGATGCTTTGTTGTGCATTTCATTGTGGGAATCTATTGATTCGTCTCTCCACAACATCTATACCAAATTTGACACTTGTTATGGACTTAAGCCAAATCCTTTAGCGCTTACTCAATTCTTTGTTGTTGACAAGTTAACCAATCTTAGCCAACAGAGCATAGTATTCCTGAATTTGTTGGTCAATGGTCATCCATCAAGGCTAAGTTCAATGTTCTTACCCAAAGGAAAAATCGTTGTTGAGGACTTACTTAGAGAGATAAATTCTTTGGGTTTCGATCTTGCATTTGTGAAGGATCAAATTCTTACATGTCTGTCTGTTCCTACTTTGGATGAGGTTTTCTCCTGACTTCTTTGTGTCACCTCTATCACTCTTTCTAGTTCTATTACACCAGATAGTTCTGCCCTGCTACCAGGGGCGGACGCATGTCCCCCCTTAAATTCTCAAGAATAAATAATTTTTTTATAATAATAAAATAAAGTAAAATAAAAAAATAGCTTAAACGTTTGCATGAGAAGAAATTGAAAAGTATAGAAAAAGAATAATAAAAAAGATGAAAAATAAGAGAGGAGTGAGTGTGGGTATGTATGTTTGTAATTTTCATGAATGCAGTGGCCATACTCTTGTTATTTTTAAGCACCGGCCATACGCTAATTTTGTCAATTTTTTCTCTTTTGAATTATATCATTTTTCACACTTTTGTTATAATGGTTTGTTCCTTTAATTTTCTTTACAAAAAAAAATTTCGGTGGCGCTGCCCCCGAACCTCCGCCACTAGTGCCCCCTTACTTTTTTTTTCTGGATCCGCTCCTGACTGCTACCAACCAATGTTCCTTGTGGCTCTCGTGAGGAACAAAGTAGTGATCATTGGGAAAACAACAGGGCATCTCGTCCTAAATGCACTTATTGTCGTATATGGGGGCACACGAAGGAGAGGGCTTCCAGTTACATGGTCTTCCTCTACGAGCTAATGTTGCTCAAAGTGAGGATACTTTCTCTAAGCAACTAAAGGACCCTTCATTACAACATTTTGTTACTCTTACTGTACTAATTATGATGAATATGCGATGTACTGTGCATCACAACAATCATCCTCACCCACTGCATTTATTGACCACTTTGATACTTCCTTTGCTTGTGTGCTCCAATTCTCTCTAGGACCTAGGTCCTTGATTATGGTTCTTCTGATCATATTTCTGGTAATTCATCCTTACTCTTTAATCTTCTTTCAACTCTCTTACTGCCATCACTTTAGATAATGTTTCTAAACAAGTTGCTATTGCAATTGGTAAGGTACAACTTTTAACTTTTCTTCCTTTAGATTTTGTCCTATATATATCCCTAACTGTTTGTTTAATCTTGTCTCTGTAAGTTGCTTGAACCGTACCTTAAATTGTTATTCATAACTCTATTGTTATTCAGGGTCGCAGTACAAGATAGGTGATTGGCACAGGACATGAGCCTCCTCACCTTTTGTTGTTTGCACTATTGCTTCATCTCTACAGATGCTACTTCACAATCATCTAGGACATTCAAGCTTGTCTAAACTTCAAAGGATGGTTTATAGCCTTTCTTCTTTGTCTATTCCTAATTGTTAGTCATGTCATTGTCAGCTAGGAAAACAGTCTAGAATATCTTTTCCTAATCGTGTTACCAATGGAGTTGTGTTTCCTTTTGCTTCAGTACATTCAGACAATTGGGTCCCTAGTCTTGTTGTCTCTGTGTCTGAATTTCCGTATTTTGTAACCTTTATTGATAACTATTCTCATTGTACTTGGTTGTATTTAATGAAAATTGATCTGAAGTTGTATCCATCTTTGAGACATTTTGTGCTGAAATTAAAAATCAATTCGACACAAATATCCTAGTATTAAGAAGTAACAATGCACCTGAGTATTTTTCCACTGCATTCACTAAATTCATGTCTTTTCATGGAATTATACGTCAATCTTCTCATGCTTACATTCCTCAACAAAATGGGGTTGTTGAGTAGAAAAATAGACATTTGATAGAGATAACTCGCACCTTGTTGATCGTAATGTTTTCACTCATTTTTGGGGAGATGTTGTTATCTTTGCTTGCTTTCTTATTAATCGTATATCATCTTCTGTTTTGCAAAATGAAATTCCTCATTCCATTCTTTTTACTGATCGACCTCTATATTCACTTACTCCACGCATTTTTGGTGTATTTGTTTTGTCCATAACCAAATCTCTGGATGTGCTAAATTGTTTGAAAAATCACTCAAATGTTGCTCAAGGGGAATCCACTATAGTTTGTAAACTTCACCACTATCTTTATGGCTTGAAACAATCTTCTTATGCTTGGTTTGGACGCTTTAGCACAATTATTCAGGAATTTGGCTTGTCTCGATGTGATTCTGATCATACAGTCTTTTATAGACTTAACTCTCAAGGAAGATGTATTTATATATTAGTTTATGTTGATGATATCATCATAATTAGGGATGACTAGGATGACATTGAAAAGTTGAAGAGTCACTTTCAAATCAAGGACTTAGGTTTACTCAAGCCTGAGGGGTGTTAGAATATCTTTGTTGTGTTGGGCCCATAAGCCCATTTAGTGTAGGTTATTTTTGTAGAACTGTCTTTGTAATCTTTTTTTACCGAGATAATAATGTTTTCACTTTGTACAGACTCTATCCCAATACTTATTCAGCATTTTTTAGTCCAATAAATTGTAGGTGTATTATGTGCAGCAGTTGCAAACGTTTTTTAGTGCAAACGTACAAGACATGATTAACCGTTGCCACAATTTGATTTAGAAGCATTTGTTAAATTACACCCAAATAGTAGCAGCTTCTTCAATAAATGTTTAGGAACCAAACCGCAGCTGTCTAACATGTTAGGGAAATTTAATTTTTAAAAAATAATATTTTTTTCAGAAAGTTCTATAAAAAATTAAAAATTATTACTTTCTTAAAATAAATTCACTTAGATACACATTTGTGTCAACTACTTTGAATGAGATTTTCTCAATGTTTAGGGCCTCCTTGAATATTGTTAGATATAAAACATGTGCTTTTATCCAACATCTCAAGCTAAGTTTTTAGTTATATAAATATTAGATCATATATCACTATCCTCTCTAGAGAATAGAGATATAATTTAAATTTGTTGCTCACATTCTTCTAAGCAATCGTTTAGAAAAAGATAAGATGCTTAAGTGTTGTCTCATGTTTGACATACAACCATGATCTGGTTTCATCTAAAATTTTAAATTCTGGGGATAATTAGTTCATGATATGGTATTGGAGACATGTGACACAAATGTAACAAAAATCATTAAGTTGTTTATACCTAAACAACTTAGGGTGTGAATCAACTCAGATCGGATTCATTGAACATGAATCCTTTGTGCAAGTAGAATTTCTATGGAAAAGCCATAAAACAAACACACTAATGAGCTTTAGGAGTAATTGATTCAAGAAATGGTATTAAAGACTTGTTCTATTCGAAGTATAGATAGTGGTGGTCCAAACTCTCTAGGACTAACGCCTAGACTGATAAATGAATTTGCCTTGAAGTGTGAGGGTAGCACGTTGTCTGAACTCCTTGAACCTAGTCTGCATGAGTGGAGGTGAGAGTATATGCAAAGGCACACTCCAATGCCAAGTTAGTGAAGAAGTTTACACAAAGACTGATAGTAATAAATGCGCGTAATTATAACACAGGTGCCAATATATAGTACTGTTTAAAGGAGTAAGGATGGACTGGATTTCTATGCTAGAGGCCCATGATTCGAAGAGAGAAATTATACGTTGTTCTTAATAGTTTGCATGGTCAACATTTTAGAGGAGCGGGACTTGGATTCGGGTTGGGTCCTAGCTAGGCTTGATCCATAACAAAACTCATATTAAAGATGTACTACACATAAAATCATTTTTGTATTTTTACTTGAACGATTTAAGCTTTGGAAATAGTTGGCTCTTCACATGGCATCACTGTGTTTCTTTTCTATACATGACCACGGGTCAAAGTTTCGGAATTGCACCAATTATCTAAAGAGAAGTTAAATATGTTAGATATTAAACCACTCAGACATTTTCATTTATCAATTAACACTTCTGCCACGTCCCTGGATATGGTACAGGGTATGAAAAGGTGGCACCTGTACCCTGACCATGCAGTTGATCTGAAGGCTTTTGATACTTGTCCAAATACCCACACTGTCAAGATGAACGCTATTTTTGAGTCAGATTCAAATTTTCATTTTCCAAACATATTTCTCAAGATTTCTGGATCTCTAGTTCAAATTCTATTGTATCGTTGATAATAATGCTTTTAATGAATCTGGCTAAGTTTGAGCCTTTACTATAATATTGGTAACTGTAATATTTAATTTTCATTGGACGACTTTTTTACTGTGTTCCTTTGATCATGGCCACCTAATATTAGAAACAATTTTTCTGATTGTGAATCATTTATATGATAATTTATTTCTTAGGTTATTAAACGTGTTAATTTAATTAACAAGCTGAAAACTCAGTTGTAAGCCTAAATTTGCAGATGACTGTTAATTAGAACAAAAGTAATTGTATCGAGTTGGAGTTGTACCCTAATTATACGATACTGATAACTAATTCAGATAATTAATAGTAATAATTAGTATTTACATAATATTGTTGATACCTTAAATGAATGTGGTGTTAGTGTGTCAACCTTTTCTTGATAGTCATGAACTTGTATAAATATTGTTCAAATAAAATTTTGTTTATTACAACTTGACAGACTAAGATCTTAGGGAAGTAAAGCTTAAAACAAGAGGGATATAAACTTCCATTTATAATCCAAATTTTCTACTTCACTACCATGCCAAAATGAGACACTCTATTTGCTCACTCAGACACAAGGTTGAAGTTTTCTCATTTTTGTCATAGCTCCATATAATCACTAGCTACTTTAAGAAATTCTAGAGCTACCTTCCATGTTTGAACACGTTATAGTAAAAGCCTACACTAATGAGTGTACTCTCAATATCGTTTCGAATAATGAAAGAAGATAATGGGGAAGAGTAGGCTATAATGAAAATACCAAACGCTTAAGTCAGCAGAAGGAAAAAAAGAAGCAAAGCTACATTGGGAAGGAACAACCGACTTCAACAAAACAAGTAGAGCAAAAAGTAAATTTGGACATTAAACCAATCACCAAGGCGGTTTGACAGTAAAAACATATGGTGAGTAAGACTACAAGGAGACATTGAGATTGAATGACAGTTTTTTTTTTTAATATATATTTACATTATCGACAAAATATATATTATTATTTTTAAAGATTTAAGAATTTTATTTACCTTAAGAATAAATAGTATAGGTAGTAATAATATAGAGTTTTATATTAGTACACAATTACAAATCATTGTATATAATTATAACGGAGTTATATGTTTTTTTGTAAAAAAAAAAACCGAGTTATATGTATGAGACAAAATTTGTCATTAATTGATCAAGTAAAACATAAAAGGAAAAGAACATTAGCAATATAAATATAAATATATGACACAAAATAGATAACCAGATGTAACTAATAAACTATATATATATATATATATATTTGATTATCACCATTTCAGTCTTATATCCATTAATTATCATTTTTACTAAGGCTTTTCTCAAAAGGTAAAAAGTGAGAGCTAGACAAATGAAAGCGATTGAACATTTTTTAGCATATCGCTTCAGCTCTTGGTTGAGACAAATGTGAGAAACAATTTGGTCTATAACTTTTTGCTATTGTAACAAAATACCCTTTCCTAGGGATTATTCTCATGTAAACAATATCCGTACATTCGAAAATCTCTTTTCAAATAACAAATTCTAGTAGCAGAAACGTGCGTATTATATCAAATCAACTTCCACTAGTGCAGAGAGCAGAGACCACAAACTTATCCATATCTAAGGCTCCGAAAACCGTGATGACAAATTTGACACGACTCAGCTAGCTAATGGATACTACTTTTGCAGTTTGCACTAGTTAATCATTCATTTCCATTTTCAGTTTCCAACCAACCAAAAGCAAGCACACAGCAAAGCAAACAAATCCAAGTAAAGAAAAGGCATATAACGGAATTAATTTCATGTGCGACGTGACGCGATCCAAAGAACTTGGACACGCATAATACTACGGTGCTCAAGTGTACGGAACGGAAATAATCGATCAAGGTACTACTATATACGATACTGTACGGTTTGCGAGTACCTGACACCGTTGCAGAGCTCGTAGAGCTTTCCGGTGCTGGAGAAGGTGAGCAGCGCCACCTTCGCATCACAGAGAATGGATAGCTCGCGAGCTTTCTTCATCAATCCATTGCGCCTCTTGGAGAATGTTATCTGCCGAGTGCTTTTGTTCTCGATTCGCTTTATCTCCACCTTCTTCTTCCCCATTCTTCTTCGCGCCGAAACCCTAGCTAGCTTCTTTTTCTATTCGGATTTCTCTCTTTACTATCTCCGACCTTCTACTACTATCTTTCTCTCTGTCCCATACCAGATTGCGATTCAAATTAATAATTTATTTCTTTTCATTTTTTAAATATTTTATTGTACAACAAGAAAAAAGAAGTCAAAGCCACATGCCCACATGGTGTCGTGACGTACAATTTTGTAAAACGTAATTAATGTAATAATAATGTGTCTTTATATCAATTTATTTTATATTTTAGAAATTAACGTGTATACTTTACCGTCATCCAATTATTCATATAATTATTTTATTAAAATAATTATTTTAAATATTTATATTAATTAGTAATGTTAAAAATTTATATTCACAATCTATTAAAATTAAAATCTTTATTTACGATAATATTATTTAATAATTAAAACTTATTAATAATAAATTTTCAAAATATGCATTAAATTCAATTACTAGTTTATTTTATGCAAAAACAAATTTAATTTAAAATTTCCAAAAAATGATCCTCCTCGTGCATTTTTATGTATTAATGAAAATCCATATCGATAACATAAGTGAGTCCATTTAAAAATAAATAGGCTGAATGTAGCTAACGTGTCAAAACTCAAACCAATATTTATAATTAATTAATTAACTATTAATAACTATTAGATTCACTTAGGTCATTGGCACGTGTTCAGCCATTCAGGCCAACAAGTGGGTGCTGCAAACAATTATTAGTAGTACTGGTGGCAGTATTATTGTTCGTAACCGAAGGAAAAAAAAAAAAAGTATTTCTGTTCGTATTCCCACGTAAGGATAGATATCATCAGAGCTGTTTATGGATTAAATTGTATAAGTAGAAAATTATTTAATTTAATTATTTTGATTTAGTTAATTTTATTTAATTTATTTATTTTAAATTTTTAATTTAATTTAAAATTATTTGAATTAGATTGATTTTTAGTTTTAATTTAATTTTTATTTTTTTAGCAAAAATTAGTTTTAATCATTATCCATCTTAACTTAAAATTATAATATAATATTTATCCATCTTAACTCAAATAATTAGTTAAAATATTTTTAATTAAGTAATTTTTCATAAATAAATATAAGTTATATATGTATATATGATAATTTTATAAATATATATGAAATAAAAATAAGAT
>PYAF01005821.1:1111380-1174379 GCA_007407185.1 Glycine tomentella | reverse complement strand
TTGGATACATTTTTTCGTTTATATTAAATTTGTTCTGTTTATATTATGAGCACCCCTAGTTATGATAAGTAGTCTAATGTAAAAAAAAAAAAAAAGAGAGAAGAATTGAAAGGAAAAAGAAATGTTAAATTAACATTGTTAATAGAGAGCATAAACAGGTAATTTGCTGAATAAGTAAAAAGAAGGTAATTCATTCGTATATTAGTATCATCCTAAATGGAAATTAACGTCCATTTTATTTTGAGTAGAAAGATTTTTCTTTTTTAGAAAGTAATAAATAACTGATAAAAAAGAAAGAAGATAAATTAGATAAAAATAGAATAGAAGGAAAAAAAAGGTAAATGTTTATAATTTGTCTATCAATACTCTTATTAAAAAGGAAGAAACAGTAACCGAAGTGCAGTTTTATGAAAGAGCAGACACAAACAACACTGCTTAACTTTGTTCCTACTTCATACACGTTAGACTAGACACTTACAGCTTCATTACATCCAAAGCCATTTTCTTCCTTTTTTTTTTTTTTTTTTTCGTTTTCAAATAAAATTGGAACGGCAAATGTGCTGGTGCAGTTGATCTTATGCAGGAAACGCCCACTATGGTAACCATCCTGCCATGTAATTGCTCATGCTTGGGCCTGCTGTCACCACTGATACTGGATCAGGCTGATACCTGCACTTGAACAAAATCATTATTAAAAAATAATTGAAATCTAAAAAACTTTGGCCAAAAATGAAAATTAATTCTAATACCATTATAGTTATGCTAATCAAATCAACCATCTCATGTGACCCCACATCTTTACTAATCATATTTACACCAAATTTGTTATTGATGCATTTATCTACCTTACAAGAGTAAGTAACAGTTGTCAACTATAAAGTGATCAATGATTGAGTCAATTAACAATGAGTGCATACCCAATTTGTAACGTTGGCTCACACTCCATTTGTTGAAAGAGGGCTTCACCATGAGTTTGAGCTGGATGCCTGCCATATCCCATCTCTTCAACTCCGGGATTCAGTTGGAGTGGATTTATTTGATACCCTTCCAACTGCTACACAGCAGACAAAAACATTTATACCCATCAATTTTCGATATCACAATATCAGTTGTATCTTATAGCAATGTTTTTGGTCTTGCATGATTCTTATCCTTGGTTATAGGTTGACGAATATTTACATATATAGGTTGATTAATTCTAAGTTAATTTCTAACTTACCCTTTGTCTGAGAGACCTGTTAGCCTCACTTAGCAAGTGTTCCTACACAGGTGACATATATAAATTGGTGAGCAAAGTCAGGTATTGCAGAAGATGGTAAACGGTGGCAAAGGAAAGTAAAATTGTTTTCATACATACCTTGCGTTGAAGATCAGAGAGCTGATCCAGCATGAACTGGGTCTGTAAAGGAAACAAACTTAACAAAATAAAATACATATACTACATTTTTACTTCGAAATTACACATTTTGAGATTGATATATCTATAATTAGAATTATGTAACCAAGTTTCCCTTCACTAATCAATAGAGAAAGAACAGTAATTTCCTTGTTAGTTAATTATCCCTTTCCAATTTAATGGTAATAATGTGCCCCCAATACTTGTATTTCCATTTCTTCTATTACTCAGAGCATGACTTAAATAACGCTCTTAAATGAGCTTTGACCCGACATAGGGATAGTTCAAGATATACTGGGCTCTTAATATGTTCCTGGATCAATAATTTAATATCGTAATTGGCAAAAGTTGGAAACTTAAGTACCCTTGTTGATCTTATTTGCTTCAAGGACGAATCAAGCTGCCTTTCAAGAGACTCCAGCTCTTTGCTGCTTAAAGGGCCAAGATCTTCTCCCATAAGGTTCCTGAGAGTGTAAAATTAGTTAAATACAACATTGAGATGGGTATTTATTTTCCATACTCCTATTATTACATCTTACACCTTACATAGTATTTCAAAAAAATTATTCCAAAATCTAAATTTATATTTTAGAATGAATTTTTTAGAATGCAATTTGAGTTGCAGGACAACAGTGGAATTGTAGGATACAATAACCACTTAATTCTATGATATATAGTATCAAATAATTATGAGCCATATTATTAAAAGGCCCAATAGGGCATCCGTACCTCTGGGACCGTTGTAGGGACTCATAACGTGCCTTCAGCTTCAAGTACTCCTGTTGACTGCTTAACTCCTAGAGTCGTGGTAGCAAAATCAAACTTTATATAGTTAAAGGAACAAACTATATAATTAAAGGAACATATATATAGCGATTCTTTTGTTGTTTTTCCTTAGTGACCTGGACAACTTCATTCAGTTCGAGTATTATTCTACTTGCACACTCTAGTCACGCGCAAACCTCTCAGCTATGATAAAACGGTTGGATAAAACATGTTTAAAGTCTTTGAAACATTATTAAATTTAGTTTTAATTTTCTAAATAATAATTAGTTTTATTAGTTATAAATTTTAACTTAAAAAAAGCATTATTACTTATTGATATTCTGACATATATCTAACACGTTGCACTATGTGTCATCTCAAAATGATCTTTAACTTTAACTTAATGTAAATAGATAAAAATTAGTTAATAATATTAATAATTAATATTTATGGATAAAAAAAATTAACGTGAATAGACGTATATCACTCAATGGTAACATTTTTTTGAGGGATCAATTGTAACATTTAGAGACTTCTAAAAAAAACTATGAGAATTAAAACTAATAAAAAAATTAAAAGACTGATTACAATTAAATTTAATCATATATATAGTTACTAAAAATATTTGTATAATTCATAGCCAATAATAAAAAAACTTTTGTAAAACATATATGCTAACATTCATATTCTAAGCTTATCGTCTAAATTTTGTTTATTGGCATTGCTCTAACGCATTTAGTAATCCATGTTCTACTTCATTTATCTTTTTTCTAGGTTGAGGAATACTGAAAAAATTCAACGTATTGAAGTTTGCAAAGTCGTTGAGCTGAGTAGAAAATGCTAGAGTAAACAGGCATGGAATACACAAAAATTACGGACGATTATTTCACACGAGTTGAGGAAAAATTTAACCATAAGAATAAAAGATTTAATGGATTCAATTAAACAACTGACGTCGCAAATGATTGTTATTGTTAAATAGGGTTTTGTTACAATAATACTATAAGCATATTTGCAACAAATAAAATTATGCTTAAACACGTACTAGTATATTAGCATTTCAGATCAAAAGTATTTATGAAGTTATGCTGATATATGTAACTAAAACATGATAATGACGGGATGACGTGAATATATAAACATGCAAACACAAGTTTAGAACACAATTCATGAAGATACACACTAAATTACGTTAATTAGAAATCAGTGATAACATAAGACACGTACGTAAATTAGATACTAGTAATAACATAAGGCAAATTAAATCCACCCTCAAATTAAAGTTTATTTTTCTACTTTTCCTCTATATGCAAGAAGATTTCAACACATAATAAATTCAAACAATAATAAGAAATGGGATCTGCTACAAAGTGTTTTACTAGCATTTCGTCAGGCTATAATTGGAGGCTCACCTTAAAAGCCCTTATATATGAAGGACATGGGCACCATGTGCATGAATTTAGAAATTAGATCAAATCTATGTAATCAAATTGAAACTGTGTAAGTTATGAAACCTGATGATTGCCTGTATAAAACTAGGCAAGTGTATGGTGCTCGATATGCCAATATGATGATCCAAAAATCCTTCCAATTTCTCTGTTCGCCATACCCACCTCAACTACTAGATACTTTAATTTTTAGCCATTGCACTAAACGGGCCCAGATGACATACAATCAAAAGTTCTTGTGTGTGGGAAGCTATTTTTGGAGCAAAGATGACATACAATCAGTCTAACTGCTCCAAAAATATTTCTGATGAAACCGAAAACAAGGAAATAATCTACTTTTTACTTTGCAAAGTCACATAATTGCTATCACTGTAAGCTTAAGTTGTTTAGGCATTAGACCAGAATTACAAACAAGTGCTTGGTTTATTTTTTATGTATATGCTTTTGTTAATTTTTAAAAATATAACTTTTTAAATTTTTTTGTCCTAGTTTGATATTTTTTTTCCTATTTAATTTTATTCATAAAACCAAAGCTCAATGACATTGATCCAGTGGATCCATATTTATTGTGGATCTCACTTACGTTTGTAACTTTATATCAACCAACAATATATAAGCAAGTTGATATCTTTATAATTATTAAGAATGTATTAACCGAAAATAAGAATAGAAGTCAAAGCAAACACATTGTATTTTGAACTTTTCTTCAAGAATAATTTAAATAAGCTAAATTATACTGTTATTATGATAGTAGCTTTTCATGAAAAATATTAAGCTTTATTTATAAAAAAAAAAAAAAAAAAACTTTGTTTTTTCAAATCCCTGGATTATGAATTTGTAGTTGCGTTAGGTAACTTAGGTTATTAGTTAAACGTTTTACCGCACAACAAATTCAATTATATCAGTCAGTGAACAAAAAAAAAAACATAACTTTTGTTTGCTAAAGAAAAAGAATTACTATTTCAGTATTTTTTTTTATCTCCTTGAAACTATTTTTCAAGCTAGAACTATAAGGTGATTTTACTGCATTTGCCAATTGTTTATATAATCAACAAGATAAACCTCTGATCAACCACGACACACACCATATGTCGACAATGCTAAACGTAATATAAAACAGTTATACCCCACATTAAGAATAATTATAGATTTATAGTAAAAAGTTGCAGGAACCCCAATCCCTTGTAAGTAAAACAAAAATAGAAATGGATGAGGTAAAAAATCAGCAATCGAATTAGGAAAATTAAATGGGTAAAAAATGCATTTAAATACGATATAGATGGGACTATTCACCATTACCAAGGCTTCCCGCGTAGACACATTAGCCTCAGGCGCACCATAGTTACATTTCTGGTACCTCTCTAGCGTTTTGAGCATGCTGCACGTTTTGAGAAAAAATATACATTTGTATAGTTAGATGTCAGAAGTGCTTAGTACTTACAAAATGATCCAAGATAATAAATTGAGTAAAACTACATTCTACAAATATAAATTATTGCTCAGTAACATTAATCAAGGACAAATTATCCCATTTCTTAAAACATCTTTTTACTTCAATTTTGCTTTAAGTCCAACATCAATAAGAAAAGGGGCACACATATTTTCCAAGCGAAGAACAGGAACAACTTAAGTTAGAAATGAAAATAATTATGAGAAGAAACCCCATTTGGAGGCAAGAGGAATGGGAATGCTCCTTAAATATAGGACAAACCATAAAAGTTGCAGAAAATTGGTAAACGAGTTGGAGTGGAAAATCTTAGGACAAGTAAGTAAAGTTTTAGTTTTAGGGCTACTATATCGAAAATCATCATATGACATCAACCTCTGAATTTCTTGACCAGGACCAAAGAAGGTCACCGGTGACAGAATTTAAGGGACCAATCCTTTATTTAGATGAGAAGAAAGAAAACAAGATGTTAAGGGAAAAAAAATTAACTGAAGAAATGTTTTTAAAGTTTTTTTATTCTAAAGTTTTTATTTTTGAATAAAAATGAAACAAAAATAAAATTTTAAATTCTCTTTTCTTGTTTTTTTCTCTCTCTTTCCAGATAAAATTGTTTACACAACATTTTTATAATACTATATTTTTTCTCTATTAAATCAACTATTTTATCTCACAATTTTCTTACAAATTAGACAATTTCCCAATTATTGATGTTAATACTAATTACAAACAAATTGTACAAAAGGATAGTGTTGGATTAGTTTGATAAACGGGATAACATTCGGCCATCAAAATGAGTCAATTACAACAATTATAGAAAAGAAAACTGGTGTCCTATGAATGTAGGTGAGGTAAGATCATTTGTATGGAGTGTCACCTTTTAAACCCAGAAGAAAAAGGACGGAACATACTAAGTTACTAACAGAATTTTCGGTACAATAATCAGATCTGAGACGACCAGAGTTGCTTCCACAAACAAAATATACGAATTGAACCTTCGGAAGACGCAAACTAATTAATTATTTGAAACGCCAAACCAATTAACAGAAAGTGTCTGTCTATGCAGATAGGAATAATGAGGTGATTGAAAAACATGAATTTGGTGCTGATTTAACAAAATGTCTCTATCATGAAAAACGTTCATCAAATGAAAAAAATATCTTCTGTCAGTAGTAAGTAGTAACATGGAGAAATAAATTAAGCAAACGATTGACTCCAAAGAGAAAACCCCATCTTGCTCTTTGGTCATGATTGTGGATCGAAAACAAACAAGCCCCAGTTAAGTATAAATTGAAGGGCTTGACCAAAATAGAAAAGCACGCAAGCTAAGGCAAAACATAAAATAAATTTTAAAAAGCTTTAAATGGGAGAATTAAAAATAGAACACTACAGAGATCGATAGATGGTGAGAGGTGCAAGAGGAAAAAAACTAAATAGATACAAAAAGAAACCCTAGGCCCCAGAGATGTGGATGAGATGAGACATAAAATATTTTTGTTTAGAAAAGGGGGCGTATTTATTTGACAGTGAATAAGAGATGAGTAACGTTGTTGGAGCGATTTTGAACATTGAAACCAAAAGCAGACTAGGAGCTAAAACTCCAAATGGAACAAAATAGTAATTGATTTATATGCTTCTTTGACACAACACCCTAATTACACCGAAAAGAGGCCTGATCCGAGACTCCAAAATTACTTTTGGGAAACGCTTTTGAACCAGATCTGTTTGACGGAGCAGAAAAACGGCAATATCAAATGCTGGGTTTTGCACCAAAAGAGGGAAAGAAAGAAAGAGAAAGCTCAAGACTCACCTAAAAGCAATTTAAAATGAAAAAAAAAAAAGAACAAAAATAGAGTGGATACAATATAACAGTGATCCTCTTTTGCTTAATTTATTTTATGTATATATGTCTGTCTGAATGTTCGGGTTAAACAAGTTTCCAGTTGCAGATCTAACAGCAACGCGTTTGCAGAAACCCTCAACCTGCTAAAAACGCAAAGACATTTCAGTATTTCACCGAAACGGAAAAACCCGAACAGTGGAAATTGAAAAATCCACTTTTCTTTCTCGTGTTTTCTCAAAAAAAAAAAAAAAAAGCTGGGGAAACGCCAGCTGTCTGAAAACAAACAGCAAATATCAAACGGAGAGAGATTTGAAGATCTTTAAAAGCAAAAATAATAAGAAAGAGGGTTTTATTTATTTTTTGTTATTTCATTTTTTCGTGTAATTTGTTAACATTTTGGTGAATATATATCTATATATATATATATACCTTGAACTGCTGCAGAACTCGTACAGTTTTCCTCTATTGGAGAAGATGATGAGAGCAACCTCGGCATCACAAAGAACGGAAAGCTCGTAAGCTTTCTTCAAAAGCCCGTTCCTTCGTTTTGCAAAGGTCACTTGCCTGTTGATCTTGTTCTCAATTCTCTTCAACTCCACTCTTCCTCTTCCCATTTCTCTCTCTCTCTCTCTCTCTCTCTCTTACACACTCTAATGTCCAATAAAGCGAAAAACAAAACAAACAAAATTGGAATAAACCAAGCCCTGTGAATATTTTCGTGGCTCGTTCGTTGCTGCGTGTATGTCTTGTACACGCATATATATATATATATATATATATATATATATATATATAGCCACGAGAGAGATGGTGCCAAAGAGCTTACATTAAAAATGTATATAATAAAAGGGGAATATTATATATTATGATTTGTATAATTATTATTATTTGTGTGAATGTGAGTAAAACCATCTTTATCAAAGCCCTAATGCAAACTCCAAAATCAAAACCCCTTGTACCTGTCTTTTTCTTCCCTGCTATCACCCTCTGGTGTGTTTAACACACTGTTAACTCCATGACAACGACGCGCCTAAGGAAATCAAAAGTTTCGTTTTGTAAGTGGGGAAGGCATTTTCTGCGACCTAGCTACACGTAAAGTGGACCTAATTTTAATTAAGACTAAGGATATACTTATAATTTTTTTTTTATAGTTTGTATTTTTTTTCTATCACATCACTAGCTTTATCTGTTTATTTTTCTTCTTTATTCTCATCTTTATCTTTATTAAAATGTAAAATTTTATGTATGAGTACGATTATCAAATTTTGAAAGCAAACTAAAATTATTTTTTTATCAGCAAAATCAATTTTATTAAACTTGGGTAAAGGGGTAACGCAACCTATACACATAGTATAATGTCAGTGCCTTTAGTCCTACTACCAAATTTTATTCTATTCTATAAACATATTTTGATTATTTTCGTTGTCGATTCAATCTCTTTAATTTTATCAAATTTTTAATTGAGTTTTATCTTCCTATCATCCACATTTTTTTGTTGGGGTTAAAGAGACTAAATTAATGTTATTAATTTAAAGTATAAAAATTAAATAATTCGTTAAATTAATTCATAAGAGGAAAGTGGGATTGCATTAGAGGTGCCAATTTGCTTGTTACGTACCAGAGTATCTTGCAAATAATATAAAACACATGGACTTGTTTGTATCAAGCTATTTGTGCAAATTCAACAACTAGGCATAGGATAATTTGGGTTTTGTTTAAGATGATTAAAAACAATAAAAACTCTGAACAAATAAAAGGTGAGCAAAAACACAAACAATTGGTAGGCAAAAGGAGTCAAATGCAAATAAAATGAAGTGTTGGGGATTTGACTACAGTAAACTAACAATCTTAGTAGTTATAAAAAAATTATCCAATGTTCATTCTAATACTACCTTAACCTACTATAGTGCTCTAACCATGATCCTCAAATGAGAGAACCTAAGTTATTTAACTCAACTTTTAATCTCTTAGCAAGTCGAGTTAAACCACTTTGATTCAATAACAAAGGTTTATCAAGGCTAACAAATGTTATTTCATCCCTAGACATAACATCCATTAGATAACACTTTCAAATCTTAGTCAAAAAGCATTTTTCAATGTCAGTTTAACTATGAAACATGTCATATGGTTGATCACTAATGGTATTAACAAACATCCTCTATCCCTATATGAGACATTCATTAAATACTATATTCAAAACTCAATTTTCAAGCATTTTCCAATGACAATGAAAATAAAGAATTGAAGCTAAGGTAATCAAACCATAAAACAAACAATAAAAATGGAAAGAAGTAATAACACATGAATAAACACTAAAAAATATGAAGGTTAACTACATAAGAGTAAACTTAATATACCAATCCCACACCAATGGATAAACTAGCCTCTCATTGTCATGAGAGACCTCAAAGTTACAAATGGAAGGGAGAGAATGAAGGGAAATGGAAGATGGAGGTAGATGGAAGCTCCAATCGCTGCACACAATCCTAGGTTCATGGCCCTTCTTTTGCAATCCCAAGAGAATGTCCTTTTATATTCGGCTCAAGGCCTTTGTCTTGTCACTTTAGAGTGCAGTCTACTCGTTGGCAAGACCAATTCGTTGGACGAGTTCTTTATGATTTCCAAAAGACACCTCAAATGTGATTCCACTTGCTAGGCGAGCTTTAACTCGCTGGACGAATTCTTTGACAATGTCTTTTCTTCACTCAGTGGTCTTTATTCATTGGTCGAGTTTCTCCTCATTGGACAAGTTTTTCTGATGACTTGACACTTCTTATTCACTCTTGAATTGCCATGTGACTCTGTCTACACAATTACTCTCGCTCGACGAGCATAGCTCGTTGGACGAGACATAGTGAATGACATTTTCAATTGATGCTCCAAAACCTTAAAAAAAAAAAGTAGAAACTAGGAGAAAAAGATTAAAATTTTATTTTCTAACTAAAGTTAGGCTAAACTAAAGCAAAAATTTAGGAAAAGCAGATCATTATTATATTATTTGTAACTCAAATGAACGTATGCACAATAATTATCAATTACCTATGAATTATTTGTCGGTAGGACATATCCATTACCGATGAATAATCTGTCATAAATTATTGACATATTATTTTTTCAAACAACAAAATTACAGCCAAAATTTTATACGTCGAAAATTCATATTTACGGGTGGATTTGTGTGCTTAATAACGAATTTAGGTTATCGGTAATTAGACTTTTTCTCGTATGGGTCAAGTTTGAGTTTGGGAATCAGGAATTGAAAATTATCTGTATCCTCAAATTTACTTTTTTTCCCCTCCATTTAAATTTCGGAAGAAAAAAAATCTAGAATTAATTATACCCGTGCACTCTAAAACTCAATAAAATTACACTCAGTCTTATTTTCTTATTCACATTACTTTTGATTTCTCTTTATCTATATAACTGCTTAAAATATTAAGGGGTGTTTGTGTTAATGGAAAAGGTATACATATGTTAATTTGTTATGGTATTATGTAAATTGAGGAAAGTTTGTGAGTGGGGGTAAAAAACAAAAGGATACTGAGTGAAATCTTAAACTTCAAGAGGTGCGAGGAAAATATGTCCAAAAATCTAATCTCAAATTGATTAAACTGAGATTTTTTTTAAAATTAAAGTTGGGGTGAAATATAGATGAGGTACTCAAAGTTATAATTTTTTTGGTCATGTCAAAGATAAATAATTACAAAGTAATGACAAATTTACAGCATACATTTTTTTCTCTTTTCTATAATAAAATGTGGTAGCATAATGTTTTTGGATAATTAAAACACATAAATTGAAGAGAAGATTAAATGGTTTACAAAATGACATATTATAAATGATTCATTAAAACCAATTATGTATAAACTATGCATTTTCTTTTTCAAGTTATACTCACTTTATAAGATTAACTTTCTTAAACATGAAACAACATATTTAGATTCTTTTCACAAATCAAGTCTCAAGAACTTTAACCTTTTTCATTATGCAAGCTTGTCATTCGTCAACCCTTTCATACAAGTTTCGGGGTTCTTTTGCCATTGTTTCTTTCTAAGTTTGAATGGAGATCGAAATACAAGTCTGACACGTCTGTCATGTAGTGATTAGCATTATCTCTCTGCTTTACCAGCATCTTGAACTATATATCTTGGGGTTATTCAGAAGGACAACTTCTTTTGTTTAGTTGTAAACTCGTAATGCATTTTAATTTGAATAATTAGTCATAAATATGTTTTTGGTCTTTTATATTTTTTTTAGTCCATAATAAATTAATAAATTTTGTATTTATTTCTTATTAAATTTATTTATTTGTAATTAGCCAGGATGAAAATCAAATTTATTAATTTATCAAGAAAGAAACACAAAATTTGCTTATACATTAGAAATTAAAACAAATATCAAAGATAAAAAATAAAATTATTATATTATCATAAACTCAACACAAAACAAAAATTTATTTATGAATCTTTTTTTTCAAGATATGTTTCAGATTCCCTTATATAATTAGTGCAAATTGAATTTTAGAATAAAAAATATATTTAAGTCTTAGTATTATTTTTTTGTAAGTGAGAGCTAACAAGTTAATTCTCTTTATTTTCTCTTGAATTTTTAAGGATACAAGTTTGTTTTCATTTACCAAGTATTTTTTTTCTTACTTCTTTTTTTAATTTCTTTCTTTCTTTTTGAGGGGATGGAGTGGAACTTTCAATTTTTTTAACTATTTTTTTTGGGTGTCTAGTCTTCTCTTGCATACGAGTTTTAATATCGAATGAAAATTATGTAGGGTCATGTTTTTTTTTTTTTTTAAAAGAATGTAGGGTCATGTTTAAAAATATGAAAGTGAAATATTTTTTTAGTTTAAGATATTCCTTTTATTTACAGTAACCCATTAACATGTTTTATATAAGCTAAGCCGAATGTTATTTATGCTTTTTCAGCCATGCATAAGTTATGTAGGTACTGCATAAGTTATGTAGGTGCTGCAAACCCAGAGATGCCAAAATACATAAATCAGATTTTCACAGCCCCTTCCCCTTTACATAAAACAGAAATGCACAATCACTAAAACACTCAATATCTGTACATGGGACTTGATTTCCATCCGTATTGTTTTATTCTTTTCATATTTATCATTAATTAAATCTTTAAATATGAGTAATTAATTATCACAGCTTAAGAAAATAAAATAGAAAATATCTGCTAGATTGTAATACTTAGTATGCGGGACCTATTGGAACTTAACGAGCAAATTAATTTCATCACGACTGCAAAATTCTATTTTTGTTTTCGTACTTAATTATCATACATGTACCTCCTCTTTAAGTGAATGTATACTAAACTCTGATTTCCCTTCCTCTGCGATGAGTTTATAATTTATCTTATCTGGTATTGTGTTGCGTGTTTACGCTGGCTTCCGTTGATGTGTGATGCAGAGAAACTGCCTTTTTGACTTAAAGTCTGGTGGGAACTGCTGTGAAGAAGTCCGTGATTCTTTGGCCAGGTTTGCTTATCCAACCCTCGAGTTTAAGGCGTCCGGACCCCTTACGAGTGAGCAGAAAAGGGAGGAGGAAAGAGGCCCTGGCGAACCGTCATAATTAGTTAACAGTACGGGATAAAAATGACATAAAAGTTTACATATTCTACCATTGTAGTTTATAATAGTTCATCTAAAAATTTCATTATGATTAACTTCAATATCTGAATTTTGAAATAAATAGTATCTATAACCACACATTTAATTTAATTTTGCTATACTAATTAACAATTAAAAGCTTTTAGATTAATAATTCCACCATTCCTGTGAAGGGACATTTACCGAATACCGAAAACCGACCTAGCTGATCATGGAACTAATTTAGAAGAGTTCTTAAAGGGGTTGGAGATCATGTTCTGTTTCATGTGAGGAGGGAAAAACGTACCCCTATCAACTAGACATGTTATTACCTTTCCTGCCAAATCATGCGCTTCTTGGATTGCAGTTCTTGATACCTTATTTTATGGAAAATTTTGGAAACCAACATGATGGCTGCAATTCATGATATGCCAAATCGGTGCTTTGTCAGAAAGCTTACAATGAAACTATATACAGTCTTTGTGTACCAAAAGTAATTAAAATAAGAACTATTTTAGCTTGAAGTAAGAAATAATCAACTTTAGTCAAATATGTTTCTTGGCACTAGAAGTAGTTAAATAAGTTATAACGGGTTAATATATCTAACGGAAAACCAATATAGAATCATTTTATATTTAAGTATAACAGAACTTCAGTCCTCATATTTGATTCTATTCTTATTCGTGATTTAGTTCAATTAGAAGCATATTCATAATGCTCATTTGATAGTTTTCGTTTTTGTTCTACGTGTATTTTTTTTCCGGCAACTTTATTCGAAACTATCTCATATACTAGATGTGAATATTTCTCTCTCAACGAAGATTTTAACCTTGGTTCAATGAATAAATTATTGGAAAAGGAAAATATTTTTAGCAACTGGAGTATTTATTAACATTAGCACGTATAATTTATTTTTAACGTAAAAAACTTAATGCTATCAAATAATTTCATTGGTATATAAAACATTATATACTATCAATACACCAAATAATGCTAGTATGATAAATTATATTGTAGGGCTTCAATTACAAATTGTTTAATTTTTCAATAGACAAAAGGTTATACAACAACAAATCTCATCCCATTAGATGAGGCTATACTAATAAAAGTAGTTCTAATGCTTGATAATTTTCTATTTATTAATAAATGATTTTTTTTGTGTGTAGATATCATAAATTATGCCTTATTTATAAGTGGAAGAATGTACCAAGAAAATAAATACTTCTCAATCTCATAGGTTTAAAAACTATTTTTGTCTAAAATAATTGTTATTTTTTATTTAAATGCTCATCATTTTTATTTTAATTTATTAAATACATGTTTTTAATTTTTCCATTTTTTATTATAAATAATGGTATAACAAATAGGTCATTAACACGTAGCATAGTATGATTGTTATACGTCACCACTTACTTCAACTTCAAATTTGCCACATCATTAAATTCACTATATTGGTTGCATTATTTATTTTGCCTCACATAAGTCTCATGATTTTTTCCTTAAAATATATCTTAATGGGTCAAGGGACAATATAGCATATATAATAGTAACCCATCAATTGAGGTAAAGGGACTTTGTCAATAAACAATTGAGATTAAGGGGGGTGTATGAATCTATGTGTGTGGCCTAAATCCTCTTTCTAGTGTTAAGATTTCAATATGAAATCGGCTAATATGTTAGAATTATCACATTTAAGGTATTGTCTACTTTGGCGCACATGGTTCTTACAATTCTATCCTTAAAATGCACCTTAATGGCTTAAAGGAGGAGATGACTAATAAACTAAGATCTTGATTGTTAATCGATATGAGACTTTTTTTATATATTAAAATAGTTTTAATCTTTACATCGTTTGCTCACCATATTCAAGGTATTGCCTACATTACAATGAATTCAAGTACGAATGTGTTTATAAACTATCCTTAATTTTAATTTTTAAGCGACGTTAGACTTGTTTTTTTATATATAATGAAACACTGCTTTATAAAATAAAATAAATGATAGAAACTAAACAATAGATATTTTAATAAGACATAAAATCACATTTGCTATTAATTGTGCCATCAACAATGGTATACACAATGATGTTATTTTTATAGATCAATCTAATCTTGAATTTTAATTATATATTACTTAAATAATTTCTAAAAATTTTTGAACAACTAAAAATATGTAATTAAATATTTTATTTTTATATATTCTAAAAGTAAATATTACATATTTATTTTATGCATATTCATAGAGTATTAAACAATTTTGAATTAAAATAAAATTGATAAATATGATAAGAACTTTCAATTGCATATAAGATTTTGAGATAAAATTATTCAATAATATAACAATTTGTGTAATTTATAACAATGTAATTATTAGATTCATCGTCTATTAGTCTATGTGATATTGGCAGGATTAATATTACAAAAATGTTTTAAAGATTCGATTTTAAAGATCTCCTTAGTATGTGATAGTGATAGGTAAGTTTCGTATATATATTTAAGCCTACCCTGGACGCCAAAATCTGACGAGTTGATTATGGATGCTTAATGTTAGGTTTCATTGGATTCAAAGTAAAATAATTAATGTTAAATATACACACCATCTTCAAGACTTCATCCATAATTATTATTTGATTCCAATCCAGTCCTCTTCTGTTTTCTAAAAGTATCAATTAACGGATCTCCAATAGTACCGCATATATATGGGTATTGGAGCGCAAAGCCGAATTCAACTTCATCCCACAAATAAAAGCATATGTCCAACGACCAACACTCTTCACATTTCTTTGAATTTTACCACCAAAGAAAAGTAGAACGTGGGTTGGGCCATTCTTGCATTTCATGCACTTGATCGTACATCCCAGAGGAGAAAATAAAATAAAATAAAATAAAAACGATAAGGTTAAGAATTAGCTGGAACAGTGAACAAGGTCCCCATGAGGTATATATATATATATATATATATATATATATATATATATATATATATATATACTGATGAAATCACTTAGGAATGTTGTTGTTGTGTTGAGGAGGGAGGAACAGTGGAAGTGAAGTGAACAATGAACAATCTGAATTTGGGGCATCGAATCCAAGATGGAAACATCATGGGACCCAGCTAGCACACTGGTGCACCAAAACTATGATTTTTTTTTATGTGCTTGGAGCAACATGGGCTCGATCGTTCAGGGAAAACTGTGGTGTGGGCCAACGTAACAGGAACTACTGGCTGGTGAACCATGGAATGGAATTGACCAATCAACTGGATATTAGCCTCGTACAAATATGGTTCTCTGCCTCTGCTTTGATGATTGAGACTCCCACGTTTTTTCTCTTTCCTCTCCTTCCTCGAAAGTGAGAGCCAAAGATGTTCTGTAACAAGTGAGGAACTGTCTTTAGTACTATAGATTCTTTTGTGTATTATTAAATTAAATAACCCCAAGTATAAAATATGCTTCGGCTAGTTAAAGTATAATGAAAATGTGAAAGATATAATAATATTAATAATAATAATAATAATAGAATTTAATTATCAAGACCCTCGGTTCGCATATTAATTATCTTTACAATTCGATCATACAAACTGGACTAGATCAATATAAAAACACATAATAATAATATTATTTAATTAAAATATATTGAAGATTTACAACTTTTTAACAATGGGTATAAATAAATTTTAAGGTGAGGTATTCCGAGTCTCAAATATAGTCTTAAATTGTACTGAGACTTGCTTAAATCCCTAACATCGATGTGGATAAAAAGGAGTACTGGTGTATCTATGGCACTAGCTAGCTAGTAACCTCAATGCCTGCTACCACCCCCACAAGAGTCTCACTTCTTCCGACTCCAAGGTTCGATCAAATCAATCTTCAAAAATCGTTGAAATTAATTAGGGCGTGAATAGAGTCCATGGAGCAGAGGGAACAACTCGTGGGCGATTTTGATGAGAATTATGATAAATCATAAATATATACCTAGGTCTTTTGTTTTTTTTTTATTTGTATATTATTTTTTTGGTTATTGTAATAATGATTTTTATTTTAATTGTTATTTATAAATTTTTCTTTTGTTTAAATACAATATAGATTATTTCTTAAATTGTTTTACTATAATTTGATATAATTAAAATTAAATTAAAAAATATTTGAAAATAATCCTCAGTAATTTAATAACAACTAAGTCATCCGTAAAATTAAATAATATTTCTCTAATGTGAACCAATTTAACAACGTCTATAAATTATTACAAATTTCAATTTGGCCATAAAACAATTGCAACTCACTTATTTTAAATAGAAAATTAATTCAAATTACGTGAAATAATTTTTAAAATTAAATTAATTAACTCGGTTAGTTTGATTAATTTGATTTATTTAATCCTAACTTTAAATAAAGCGAAATCAACCCTCAATACTCTTTTATATGTTCCTTTATTTTCAATTAATTTATACTATACTGATAGTATATTTTTTTTTTCAACCACATCAATCATTTTATCTTGATATTTTTTTAATCTTTTTTTATTGTCATATTTTATGCATTAAAATTAAAATTAATGTAAATACAACTTTTATTGTCAATTTAACAGTCTTGTCATTAGTCATTGTGGGCCACGTGGTGTGGCTTTAATTTGCCAATCTACCCAACCGTCAAAGACTATTAATACTTTGTCCTCCACCCTTGGAAGAGAAGGAACTGTGATGGTCAATGTCAAATATTCCATACTTTTACAACCTTGTTCTTATAGGCTAGAGTAACGTCAATACAGGAATCACGAAAATAAATCATTTTTTATACTTAAAATTTAAGTGTGTATAATCATACTTGGAGTTTTGTGTATTATTTATATAAGACATAATATTTTACTTTACTGTTATAAAAAATATATTTTACTTTAGAAATTTACCCCTTTAACATATTGAAAATATATAATGTGAAACGAATGTATAGACTTATATAGCTATATACGTAGTTTACCTGTGTATATATAGTGGAAAAAATCACCACACACTGCATGGAGCTTGTACAACTTTACGTCTCTGGTGCAAACAAAGGAATGTGACAAAGTCAATATATGGCATATTCTAATTTTTACATTTATCTTTCAACCGCCATTACCTCTATAGCTTCTTTTTAGTTTTGAAATTTTTCTCTGGATCGCAATTAGCTAGGGAAGGACGCTAGAAGTGGAAGAGCTTTTGTTTTTGTGTTGGGCCACAATAAGTCCCTATATATGTTCAATCAGAACATCAAATCCTCACATCTGGAATACATATATTAGCAATTGCCATGCAACTACCACATGTATAGAATTGGAAACAGTATTAAAGGGAAGACAACTACGTACGTCTTTGTTCTTCGAAACTAGCACGCATTTTAGCCTAATTTGGGTCATGTCACACTAGACTCGTTCAGGATCTAAACTATTTTGAATCCCTTAATTAAATGAGAAAATACATTTTTGATGTGCATGTGTTTTATATAAATAAAATAAATTACCTTATCATATTTTAAAGAAAAATGGATAATTAAAGATCAGACAAGTAATTAAGGAAGTAAATGCAAACTAAAGTCAGTTTGTTCAAGTTTCAAAATCAGTGATTGGAGGAAAATTAATGCTAAGAAGAAGAGAGGGAATGATCATGAATGAAAGACAAAGAAAGTTGAACAAATGAAATGGAGTTAGAACTTTTTAGTGTGTTCTAGTGGGGACCATGCTTGGATGGGTAAAGGAAAAAAAGTAGAGTAGATGAGTAAATAGAGTTGAATGCGTGGGTCCATTAAAAAGTAGCACATAACATAGGGGGTGTCAGAAACTCTACCTTAATAAGGCGAACAACATCTGCGTCAAAATAATAGCACGTGGACCTTATTCCAAATTTGGCACTTCCCTTTAAACAAGTCACGTCCTAATTAGCAAGTGGGCTCACATAATAGACTTGTGCTTTTAAATATAATTAAAAAATTAATAGTAAATACTATATAAGTTGTTTTACAATGGATTGGTACGTATTGATATATATTTATTGATGGAGAAGGAGGAGGAGGACTAGTAAAAATTGGCCTAAAAATAAATCGAATAAACTTTCGTTCTGCTTCTTTTTCCTTTGAGATTGAAATTATTACTTTCAGTTTTAACTTTAAAATGATTTGCTCAAAAGGGGACACGGTTCATAACATACCGCATAATCAATTTTATTATAGCTTCTCCTAAAATTTAATGGAAGTGTCGCCGATAGGACAATACAAGATTAAATTCAGTGCAAGATAAAAAAAAAAAAAATTGTCTTTTAAAATTCTTAGTCTTAACTGAACTTTAGTTCTCATATTTTATCTTAGGTGCGATTGTGATCACTCGAATTTTAACTTTTTACAATAATTTTTTTCAATTTCTTGTTTAAATTAAGTTTGTCGTCCTAAAATTTTATCTAATAATTTAACAAAATGTAATGGAGGTGTCCAAAAAAGTATTTTCTGCAAAGGAATAAAGAGAAACCCACCATGAAGAGGTAATAATCCTTGAGATGATCTCTCATGCCCAATTAAGTGCGTGTTCAACTAAATGCTAAGAAAATTTATTAGTATCACTTTAGTGCATGTTAGGTTTATTACCCGTGTCAAATCAGAAGCTATGGGGAGTGGTTCCTATGTTATTTTCTCGATAATTTTTTGGTTTACATGTGTTATTAACGTGTGTATAAACACACACTTAATTTTGTAAAAGTATTGATTGATTCCAGTTAACTTTTATTATAATTATCTATTAGTCCTAAATGTTTAATTTCCTATTTTCTTATTTATTACAGTACTCGTTAGTTTTGCTCGTTATAGACGGTGATTTAGGTTTTTCCATTAACGTAATTATAGGATCAATTATGATTTTTTTTACCTGGGTATTTCTTGTCTACAAATGCATGCATAGACATGTGAATATTACAGTAGTTAAAATTATTTATTCCATTCGTAATGGTATCTAAATTCACAACCAATATGAGTCTGATGAGCATCTTATTATATGTTGAGTGTAAGGATCGATAGAGTATCTCTAATTCAAGCAACCTAGTAAAATTTTAGTAATCTTTGCATATACTGGTAATTCTATGATTTGTCTCTCTCACTTATCATAACCCAAAATCTCATCATATTACCTTTGTTGATGGTTCTAAAGATAAGGTCATAAGCACGGGTCAAGCCATGCATAAATCTTCCTTTATAATATTTACATTTCGTTCTCTTAGTATCTAGTCCTCCTTTCAATTTACTCTCAATCAATCAACTCATTCACACTCTTGATTATTTTATAATCTTTACTCCTCAAGTCTAGAGCAAGTTGGAAGGACATATAACAAATACATTGCAGGATTTAATTTATTATGTCAAATTTTATTCATAGGTCATAGGTGTTTTGGTTATAGTCTATTTATGAAACTTGTATCATAAATATATATTAATCGGGACTGTTATTTGGCAGGGCCTATGTTAAATGTTGTAATTGCTCTTGGTACACCTAGTACCCATTCGCATATATATAATAATTGTCTGCTGATAATAAAAAAACTCCTAAGTCTTATATATATATATATATATATATATATATATATATATATATATATATGATCAGAGTATAAGAAAAACGATTTGCCCAGGATATGAATCAAATGGGCTTTACTATTTTCAAACTGCATTCTCTATTGATTGCACTGCTGTAAAATCTCCAAGCCTCATTCATCATCATCATCATCTAATTCATCCAAATTAAATTAATTTGAATCAGTTGAAGCAAATATATGGTTTCTAGTCATTCCCTATTATAAGCCTTGGAGTGTGAGTCTATATTTGATCAAATGTCTATGAACATAGTATATAGACAAGCAACACTTGTCTATTAAAAACAAAGATGTAATGATACTCATTTTAGATACACTTTTTGTTTGCTTATCACGAAAGACTTCGTTTTTTACTTGTATTTTTTTTTAAATAATGATTAAAATTTGTCAAATGCACAAATATATTTCACCATTTGCCAATGGAATTTAGGAACAAATATATTTCAGCAGTTGTCAGTGGAATTTAGGTCTAGCCGAAGGAGTTAATCATACACTACACTTACACTTTCACAAATTTATGAATGAGGTATTTTGCTTGGGGTGTGCAACTTGAAATAGGTGAAAACTGATTAATGATAAGTTGATAACCATTTTTAATGCATATATTTCCTACTTAGTAATAGCAAAAATCCCATCTTGTGTGTGACTCTTTCATAGATGCTCACATTTTGGATGTATAACCCAGATTTTATTGTTAACTTTAAATAATTGTCCAAATTAAAATTGCTTTAAATTATTTAAGATGATTGTAACTCACATAATCTCTTATATATACACGTCAGGAAAAAAATGATAATTTTAGCCTAAATAATTTACAAGTTTTCATTAAATATTTTAAAGATATAGTCTTAAATTAAGCCAATTTAGGTACAAGTGTACTGTACAAGCTACTTAAATGAAAAGCATGTACGTGTGTGTATAAAATCAAATGGAATATATATACAAGTTATTATAACTTGAAAATTTTAATATCATCAATACCTCATCTGTGATTCTTGTTTGGTCATAATCATTGTACCTCATTGTTATTCAAACTAATAAAAAAGTGAAAGGAGGAACACGGCTGATTTTCACTAGCAGTTCATGGAAAAACAAAGTTATGGGTACTTAAAAGTTCCAACCACCACACATGAGAAAAACAGAGTTTGAAAAGCGACAGCATATAGCCCCACTCGATGAGCTCCTATCCATTATTAATTATTAGTATGTTGATACCAGCGCACCCCAACATATATAAAAGATTAAATTTTACCAATTTTGTCTTCAGGTCTTTCATAGTTAGAAGCTCTGATTTGTATATAAATCCTGCACTAAAGTCTGCCCAACAAAATATCTTGTACATCATGTTTCATAATGCATGCATGCAAGTGAGAGAGAGATACACACATCCAAGAGCTTCAATTATCAAACTTGGATATGAATTCTAATCCTTTAATTATTGCAAATTAATTACTCAAATGTTGACATGCCATAAAAGTAAGTGAGGCTCCGAGCAGATTAAATTCGAGTACAATTGGGAGAGAGATGAGACTTTAAACTTGAGACTACCTTAGTTGGAAAATATAAATATAATGGGCCAGTGATCATTTTTAGGTGTTCATTGAGGTTAAAGTGTTAAACAAATTTGTTCAATCTCGGATGAAATTGTTAGCACCATAAAAAAATTAATGAAGAGCAAGGAATGTCTTATTGACCCATCTGTATCAGCAATGTGACATATTAACATATATCAGTGAGCTGGTTTGAAAGAATTACAGTTTTGTTACCCTATCACATGTTACGTCAGATACAATTTCAATTTGTCTACTTTCTACTGCAGCCATAAGCGTAAAGTGATTCCAATTTTCACTAAGCTGGTTGAAAGTGATGACTATAATAAATGCTTTTGCCACATTTCTTAATGGCCATTTCCATAAATATATATATATATATATATATATATATATATATATATATATATTAAAAGACAGCAGAAATTTACTTGTGTTAATTGATCAAATAATTCAAAAGGGTTGGTGCAGATGTTATTGTGCTTACATGAGCTAGTGAGAACGATCTATTTAATAAGAAAATCGTATTTAATTTTTATTATATGCAAAAAAAAATTAGAATAATTACCCATTATGTACGAAATTAATCTTTTATCCAATGTGTTGGGGAACACTCATCATCTCTGACAAAACAAAATGATCAAATAATGACAAATATAATTCCTTATTTTTTAGGTTTCTAATATGAATAAATAAAAATATTCTTGATTCTCCGCAATTAACTTCTTTAAATTGAAAAATACTATGTTTTGAAACTTAACTTGATATGTTACTTCAATCTATCATTGCAAGTAAGTTTTATCGATAACAAACGTCTCTCCTCAGATAAAAATCCTTTCATAAATCATCTAAGTTGGTGTTGATTTTTCATTTGATACTTAAATGGGTTTAATATTTAATAGACGAAGACAAGAAGGTGATTTAATTGGGATGGAAAGCGAGGTGATGATATATGTCAGGTGAGAACATTTATTTGTGTATGGAGGTTCATTACATAACACATGCAAGCCGTATGTGTATGTCATATGCATTATATGAAAGTCACTCTCAACTTGCCTGTAAAACAAAGGGTTCGAACCCCAACACATAAAGAACTTGGCGTGCAACGAAGAAAAGTGCCACAATAATGTTGTGTAAATCCAAAACTCCATTATGGTCCTCACTCTACCACTACCACCAATACTACAATGGATCTTCGAATACAACAAGGAACATTATTTAACTCTAGACTATAGATTGGAATATACAAGCCTTGGTAACGTGCTATGTCTCTCTCTCTCTCTCACTGTCGTAAGTACGATGTTTATTCCTAAACACTATGCGAGTAGAGGATATTTTGTTGAAAATAACTTTCAATCTGTTTTAAGAAAATGTTATTCAATTAAAAATAATAAATTATATAATAATTAATCAAAATTATACGTGTAATTATATATATATATAGGAATGATTAATATCATAAACATATGAAAACTATTGTTACATCAGCCGTATTTCATGATTTTATAAAACAGTTATTGAGTGATTTTAATAGAACGAAATATTATTTTAGTTCTTGAATATTATCAACAGTGAATTCGAATTCTGATATTATTTTTTTACGAAAAATCAAAATTTACTCACTAATTTAAATAATTGTCATTTAATTTAGTTTCTAAAATTGACAGTACGGCTAGTTTTAATTTAATTGTTCACGTAAATATTTAAATGCATTCTAATTTATGAATTTACATACACAATTTAAACTTATATAAGTTGTATAAAATAAATCAAACAAAAGTCACTTTTTTTTTTTTTTTACTTTACTTTATGTACACTTGTCAGTGTAAAAAAAAATTACAACGTTAACTAATTAAAAATAATCATTCATTAGATTTTATAGTAATTATTATAAAAATCGATAAAGTTATTGAAGTTTAAAGCAAAGAACTTCATATAAGTTATCGAAACATATCATTAGCGAGTTAAACAAAAGTCACTTTTAATGTCTTAGGTGACTTTTTTATGATTTTATGTACGAGTATATAATATTAAATAGGCATTCTGTAAATAAAGTAACAATAAAAATAATCTTGTCATTACTTGTTACTTTTGTAATTGACTGATGGACCGGTTGGATTATTTTTTTTTATTTATAGTTGTAAACTTTTTATTAATTATGCATAAGAATGAGGTGTTAAATTCGTGTCCGCTCAAGAATTACTCAGAATTAAACAATTATCTATGAAAATAAGTTGGTAGATAGCTGAATTTTTTGAACATATTATTATAAGTTTGATTTCTAATTATGTGAATGAATATTTTGTTGAAAGAAATAAAACTCACTTTAATAATTTATGTTTCAATAACAATAATAATAATAATAATAATAATAATAATAATAATAATAATAATAATAATAATAATAATAAAGGCTTCATATGCTTTTGATGATGGAGACATGGGGTTCGAGTGCTCCATGCACATGGAATTTTGGTGAATATTCTTCACTTGCAGTTTTCTCCATCCATTTCTGAGGTGGTGGAGTACTTGACAACGACAACATCTATGACATGCGCCTGATCGATGGATGGAGATAAATTGCAAAGTTTGAGCGTGTTGCTTAATTTTCTTAATTATGATAAATTTTACCGGCAATTTTGCATGGCTTAAGGAGGATAGTTTAATTGCCAACCACGAAAATAGTAGACAGACCTTTCCTCTATATCCTAGATTCACCATATTGAATCACATGCATTACATGGTTGTTTGACTTATCAAATACATATGAAACCTGTTCGATCCATGTTGCAATCCACAAAATTTTTCACACGTCAAAATTAGAGTTTTTTGTTTTTTTTGTACTTTTCAATTTTTTTTCTGGTGTACAATTAGAGGTTTTAAAGACTTAAAGTCACTTAACTCGTCACCACAAATTGCACATGGATTGATTTAATAATGTAATAAGCCAAAAATTATATATATATATATATATATAATAGTGAGAGCATTCTTTTTTATATAAGAATGAGAATGAAAATAATAAATAATAACTATTAATTACATGTTTGGGATCACAATGAGATGAATCAAATCAATTATAAAAACACGATAAATGTAAAATAATATAGTTACTTTGAAAAAATAATGATGACATTGATTTTGAAATAACCACAATAATTTTAAAGGGTATCCAAACATGTTATAAATCTTGTTATTAACAGTTAAAATTAAAAAAATATAAATTATGTGTAAAATTGTTTTACTATCATTTTAAACTCTGTAGTCTGCGAATGCATACAAATCTCTGCTCGTTGGACGCTTGCCAGCATGGATTAAGCACTCATCATGTCAATTATCATAGTCATCATAACAGACCATTTACTAACAATTACTGATAGTTGTATGAGTATGCAAATTATTTGAGTTATGACTACTGAACAGAAAAATGTTTATGTAGCAGCTGTATTAGGCAAATGAATCTCAGGGAAAAAGAATGAACCATTTTACGGCCAGCATCAGGGCTAAATAAATTAAATGATTAAATCTATGCCTATTATAACATCCGGAAGTTCGAATATTTGTGGCATCATATAACCCATATCAAAAGTTAATTGCTCCTATCTTTCCTTGAAAGGTTCGCCTACCTCAGTTGAGTTGGGAAGGCTTAAATGATTAACTTGCATCAGGATCCGATACTCCACCATGATTCATTAGTCATTTTTATACTGTACAGTTTCATATCATCGCATAATTGTGCTACAATACTTCCCGTTTAACACATACCTGAATTAACGGCGTTACATCACATGCAAGCGTTTGGCTACAAAGATGAAAAATATACTAAAAAGAATATCTAAAATGTGCCGTATTTTCATCCAGACTTTCAGGATATTACATGACTCGAATTCCAACTCCGCCTCCGAACTGTTTCGGAAGCTACATTGAAGATTTTACCATATTGTCTCTCTGCAAATCCATGACCAGAGGCACCGATGTGTGACACACCTACATGAAATATAAAGTGTGCAATGTTCGTTATTTTATCAAAATATATTTTAATGAATGCAAACATATATTATTTCGGTTTTTAAAATAATTACATATTTTTTTCAGCTTCGAACACCACCAGAAAGAAAACAGAACAAAAAAGGTACAGAAAACAATGTGGAAAAAAGAAGACATAAGGCTCAAAAGTCAACCTGAGAAAGTCCCCGGCACCAGTCTTCTGCAATAATTAAAATACTTAGGCTGAAGAATCCTTCTGCATTAAAAAAGAATAAATATCACGTTAGGAGTAAGCAGATAGCAGAGAGCAGAAAGCAGGTTACAAGGTATTCAGGTCAGCAAAGTCAGCATCAGCAAAGAATAAATATCACGTTAGTGATATTATCTACTGTATCATGAGGGTCCACCTGTATGTTACATGTGCTGTGGTATGTGGAAATTATATACATACTCCAAAACCGTTAGAAACTTTAACTAACCAAGGGGTATTTCAGAACTCTTGGGGATAATAACCATTGCATTTATCCACCGATATTGACCATCTCCCTTTTTAAGAGTGGAAATTGTTATAATTTGATATTAAACATATCCTTCAGTTCAGGTTTAGTGTGTTGAAAGGCAAGAATAAAAGAGAAAAGTTGTCTTCCAACCAGAACACGCGTCTATCTGGAATGCTATATACATTGTTACATCTAGTAATCTGTATATAATCTTGCCATTCTTCATTAAACATCAGAAGAGATTAGGTGGGACTTTGCAGTTTGCAATTTATGATCAATCCAGGATATGCCCCGCAAAAACTAGTCACTTAATATGATGCTTGTATTATAGTTTAATGCAAGACTCCTATCACTGTCGTCACGATTAATTGATGACTTGATGTATTGTTTTCAGTTTTCACATTCATAGTAATAAGAAATTTATAATCACAATACAGGCCACAAGTAGGCTTATAGCAGAATATACTTGTGGCCTGTACTATGAAAAAAGATGTATTCAACAAAGACATTGCATCATATCAGCTGTACCACAATTTGTAAACTGTAAGCTACCTTTGGCTTTAATATCTTTTGACTGTCACTGAAGTATTGATTTGGATGGTTAATCCCTGCATCACACGTCATGCCATGAAGAGCTTCAAATGTCAAGGTGCAAGCCAACTGCATAAACATTATCCATATAATCAGATATCAAATACAAAGGTTTTGAAAATTGATTATTGAAGTTCAGCAGGTTGTGCCAAGACCTACCTGATAATGTCTATTTTTCACTTTGTCCATCACATCTTCCATTGCCCAACTGTTTACCCCCATTCTGGTGAGAGCAGCTCTTAGATTCTCTTCACTATTAAATTCAAATGGCATCAATTAAATGTCATGTCCGTACAAAATAAATAAAATACCGTCAACTAAGGAGACTGAACAACAGAATAAGCATCTCCAATGGTAATTAAAACTTAGTAAATTAAACCCTCCCCCTTCAACTTATTAGATGTGCAGCTTACTCCCTGTGGTTTGATCTACCACCCCCCCCCCCCCCCCCCCCCACACAAAAAAAAAAATGCAAATCAAGATCAAAGAACATGACCAAGAATAGAGCCAAGCTTTATGCTATTCCCAACTTACTACTAAAATATTCATTACATTAACAGAGTACATACATATGAAAGTCATTACTTCTGAAACACAGTGAAGTATGTTGAATTTAGATGGGGAGAGAATACAGACTAAGAATGCTTCCTTATTCAAGCAAGCTGTAGTACATAGATTATGCAAGATATCCAGAAACACACACACAGACTCTTTATAACTCCTAATAAAGAATTTTTACTAATTATTTTCTATTTATAACTCCCACCCAGCAGTTACTCCTGCCGTTTCCTATTGCTGTCTGCTAGTGTACATCTTCCAAATGGGTGGCTTTCCTGGTTTGTGAACCAAGGATCTGCCTGGTTCCCATCACAATTTCATTACAGATCATAGTCTTCACAAGGCAAGACTTGTAACACCAAAAGGCAGAGTTATAATTTTATTAAAGCATTTATCAAGTAAAATTTACTGGACAATAACCTATCTATTTCACATCTCCAATATAGAAAGCTAAACTATCCATTTGATAGCACAAGTATTAAGAGTGACCTGAAATGTCGATAGGGGCAACCATGATGATCTCCAGCTCCAGGAGTTGATGAAATAATCTTTTGACAAGAATAGGGAGTATAATCCTGTAACATCCATCAAAATATTACTCATTGAAACTCATCATAATATGCATGCATTATGCATACAAAAACATTGAAATTTTGTGTTTCAAATATAGAAATCAGCAACAGAAATATATTTAAAACATCCCATAAATCAGTGGGGGAAATTCAAAACTTACAGTTCTCTTCCCTTCCTTTCCATAATTATGGCGTATGTTGTATGCATATTGTTTCTCAAACTTCTCCAAACCAACCTACAATGATATCTTACATTTGATTAATTAATGTAATTTGATATAAAGAAAGAAGCTTATGAAATGTCTATTTAAAGACCATATAAAGATGTCTAGAGAGATACGGAATACATTGAATAGTCAGGTATACAGATTCAGAATGATTTAAAAGTATTATGAAATAATGTGCAAAAATTATCATAGTCTAAAACTGTTGTATTTTTAATTCACCATTCATGTAACTGAATATATATAATTTCGAATATTTAACTTTGAAATCTGAAGGAATTGTCAGATTTTACTTTCCACAGTAGATCATGTGCAAGAAGTGTACTTGCCTTTTTAGAGAACTCTGACCTCCAAAACGCAAGTGCATCATCCAGATTTAAGCCAACACCCTACTTACATTATCAAGAAAAGAACAAAAGATAAGAGAACAAAGAAGACAAAGGGAGGAAAACAGATAAACAGTAATCAAGAAGTAAACATATGAAGAAGATATCTCATTGATTTTCTCCATCAATCACACATAAATAAATCAGAATGTAAGTGAACCAAAATGTATTACTTTGACAATGATATTTCTAACCAAGCATAATCATACAACCATAAACCCATGTTCTTTAACTGTGCCATTTTACCCATTCGAAATGAGTCGAAGTGTCGAAGACTGACATAAAATTCAGACTCAGGGTATCATAAATTTATGGGTATAAAAAACACAAATTTCAATTTTCAACACAAGGTGCCGGACTTTGTTCACTTATATCTCGTAATTACTTGAAACTAAAGAAAGTATCTTCAACTGTCAATATAATTCCAGCCAATCATTTTCCTTTCCTCAAACCATGTGTAAATAAACAAGTGAAGTGTCAAGCCTCATTTAACACCTCAAACTTATAACCATCTAGACTCCTACAGATATTTTTATTATGCCCAGATGGAAGCCAAAAGCAACCTTCAGAAAGAGGCCTAGTTGCATCCTCCCTCCATGCTTTAAATGATGATCTTCTTTCAGCTGCATAAAATGTGGTATAAATCAGGACATGTGAGACAAAACTGAAAACCAATATAAGGACTCGATATGAAAAAGATAAAAGATAAGTAAGAAGAAAGAAATTACAGATGAATCAAACAGGAAGAAACACATGAGCATAATTAATGCCAATCTCTAACCTTATCAAATAGGTGACGCATGCACAAAGGAAATGAGCTCTTGGCAACTTGATCAATGTCCTTTAATGATATATCAGCATATTCATTTGACTACAGAGGTTTTCAATCAAAGTGACCATTGTCAATCCTCAAATAAATACCTAATAACAGAAATAAATGGAAGAATATACTGCTTGAATTACCTGAGAATAATCAGGACCCAGATAACTTGAGGACAGGGCTTCCACAATCTACACAGAAAGCTAGTCAACTTTTATAACAAAAAAAGGATCTATTGATATACAAAGAGAAAAACCACACTTACAGGAGTCAACCTATGTTTCTCTTGCTCTCTAATTGAAGATATCCATTTTCTGCAACAATTAGATGAAACTCTAAGAATCTTAAATCCCTAATTGCATTTAAAGAAATAAAATCGAGAATACATGTGAGAAGATTTATTGAGATCCAAATGACCAATGAAACCTGTTTGTAAGGATGAGTGCCTTTGATAGCTGACTACGGAATAGTGTGGCTACAAGTGAAACAATCTAGGAAGGAGGCAAAGTTGAAACATAAAAAATATTTACTATAACCAATACTCTGTGATTCATTGCGAGAATAAATAGAAAGTAATTACACTAGTGAACCTGATTCATTGCAACATATGCATATCCTTGATTTATAAACACTTTCCGTCCAGCAACAAGCTCTGGAACTTCTTCAAATGGTACCTATATGAGAATAAAAGAAAAGATATACAAATGTTGTAACCCAAAAACTGAGGGAGAATGTTACATAACAATGACATATGTGAATGATGTAATGAAATCAGCTATTAGCTGTCAAACTGGTGAGTAGTTACTCTGTCAAAATAACAAGGTCTATCTTTTCTCAAAACATTCACTAATCAATGTCTTTCAACCTAAGATCCCAAAAGAACACAACTAGAGGTTGTGAGAGAAGACATCTCTAAGTTCATCACTCCCTCTCTCACACAAAAACAAGCTTTTGAAATCACAAAGAGACCAAAGGATAGTTAATTACTATTTCCTAACAGTTTTTTTGATAGATTCAAATATTTTTAACTAGTTAACCGCTTTCTCTTTCTTTTTCTTTTTTGTGAACAAGGAGAAATCATTAGAACTCTGTATTTTTTATCGGAAAAGAGAACCTATTTTCCACAAAGAAGGATACGAAATATTTAAAACAGTAATATTTAAAGTAGAACAGCATGTCACCCTGGACATGGATCTCTTCATTTGCAAGACAAGAAATAAGTAAGAAAAAAAGATTGAACACATACCTTGTAGAAGATAGCATCAGCTGCAAAAAAAATAAGTGAAGTCAAGCAAAACATTAGCACATTAGATTTGAAAAAGTAATAAAAACAAGAAATAAAATTTACAGAAGAAAAATGAGGCATAAATTTCAAAACTGTAGATTTTTTTTCTTGTAGAATAGTAGTGCAAAAATATCACTTGAAAAATCTCCCTAGATATCTTTCTTCAGAAATTAACCCATGCAACTGCTAGCTGACTAGTGGATTTATAATTACATACTAAACAAATTCTAAAAAAAGCAGAAGGAAAGATGCGCCTTAGCTCTTAGGTAGCAACAGCTAGTTATATTCCTATTCATTCAACAACCTCCAGCATGGTGCATGCAAATTATTTCTGCTGATCCATAGCAATATGCTAAATAATCATTGAGAAAAAGAAGCAATGTGCTCCTACCAGTAGGCGAAGGCTGACCCATAGAACGTGCAACTTGCCCCAATTTCTCTTTTATGCTCTGAAAATCAAAAACATCATTTCTTTAGGTACTAAGAGGTATTTGTCCCTCAGAACAAAATTAGTTTTGCAAATCAACTTCATGGTAAAATTCAGATACAAGAGTCAAGAGCAAACCAATAAAACAAATGGCATGAGACTACCTCAAATTCCACATTGCTAACGGCCTTGTAAGGAAGGTCAAATTCTTCCATGACTGCCCTCTGTGCATCATAAACAAAGTATATGATGAATAAGTACTTAACTTAAATACAAAAAACAATATAGAGTAGGCATATTTTACCTGAGCTTCAGCATTCAGAAGGCGAAAACGGTAGCGAAAGAGTGCAGATTCCATGGAAAGAAACCATTTCCTCAAGTCCTCCCTGGGAATACAAGCATACATAATTATGCATTTTTAGCATATATTGAATAATTAGAAATATAATTAGGATTTCTTACAACAGTTTCTCTTACTAATCTGTCTTTGTTTCCTTTCTTTGGTCTGGGTATAGCATCATTAAAGATTAATACACTTGCACAACCATAAAATATGATCAATACACGTAATTGGAGTCAATGGTCTTAAACTCTCATCGTTACCAATTTACTCAATTTGTAGTAACTTCCATTTATTTTGATCAGCCATTATTAGTCAAACAACCGAGGATTCTTTTCAATGGCACAGAACAACATAGAAAAAGAATACACAAAAGAGAGAGAAGAGCTCTTACGTTCTGCAATACACCAGACGTAGCACAAAATGTGATATAATATCCTTGTTCAGAACCTGAGATGTGTCTTGATGTCTCATATTCATTTTCCAAAGGTCCTTTACCTGTACAAGAGGTTATTCACATGGAAATAGTCCACCACACAGCATTATTTTTTTTTGTCAATCACAAGACAGGAACTAATTAATCAATATTGTCAAATCAAGCTTTTTTTACCAAATTCTCCATTTCTTCCGCTTTTTTTCCACGCGACATACCATCAGAAATTCCCTTGAGAACTGCAACAAGCAAAAATATCGATGAAAAAACAAACCACAAAACTTGAAAAACGTCCGATGTCAACGGAAGTTAAAGAAACAAATGCAAACACACGATTTCATAATAATTTAATACATCATAAAAAAAACACAAATCGCTTGCAGATTTCAGGTCTTCACTTCAACAATACACTAATTTCTTAAATCTAGCATATATACGGCGAGCAGCGAACAGAGTTAAAAAGCAGAGTAGATTATCGAAACCCTAGGCACGAACAGAGAGGAATTCTGAAACAGATCTCTCGAATTGGAAGAAACAAAAGACAATATAAGGAGAGAGATGAAGAAAATAGACCTCGGAGGCGATCGATGGCGAAGGACTCGAAATCCTCGAGCCTGACTTCGAGTGGGAGAGCAGAGCGATAGAGGGGAATGGTGGGAGCAGAAATGGCGTGGTTGGAAGAGGACAACGAGTTTCTGCGATTCTGAGGACGAACGATCTCCATCGCTTTCTTTCTTCTCTCTGCGACAATTACAATCAGCAACGGCGAGAGTGTGGAGTAAGTTCGAGTTGCTTCCCTCCCAGCTTCTGAATCCGCGCCAAATTATTTGGCCCTGGGGCACAAAATGGCGGGAACACTTTTTTCTTTTTTCTTTTCTTTTTTAATTTTTTTATTTTTGAGGCGTGCTCGGTTCGTCGGATGATTAATATTGAAAATAAAAAAGATCATAAGTTGGTTACTAATATTTACGAGAATAAATAGATATTTGTTAAATTATAATTATTTATCAAACTTACTAGTTTAAAAAGATTTAAAATATTTATTATAAATGGAAATTTATCCCCTTTTGTTCTTTTTAACACTTAAGGGAATGTTTGATAAACAATAAATTTTTGAGAATCATGAATCTTGATTATTATGTTTATATTTAGATAAATTTATTAGAAATAAAAGAATAATGTAATGCTTTTATCATTTATTTTAATGTAATAAGTATAATATGATATTTTTTTTAGTGAAAAATTAAATTGGAAAAAAAAATTCACCTCCTCATGGAAAATAAGTTTTTTTGAAAAACTATTTAAAAATATTCCTAAAAAATATATTTTAAATGTTAATGTTTTAAAATAAGAAACTAAGATTCCAATTACACTGATTAGTGAATATTTTACTAAATTTTAGCTTTATCAATCAGTCGTCTTTTTTTAGGGTAATTAGTTGGGTTAATAAGGCAAGAAACATACAATTAACTGAATTAAGTATAAATTGTTGAATCTTAGAATGGTATAAATGTATAATTAAGATCAGTTAGGCGCCGGCTGTGCGGTGCATCTCCCATTGATTAATTGATCAAGTTTCTTCTCCAGGGATTCCCCCCACAAAAAAGATAGAACAAAAAACAACATACGACGACATTGCGAATAAAGTGAGTAGAAATTTGTGCATGGGAAGCATTTCTTTGCTCTCGCAGCCACAACCACCATGGCGACCCAATATATATTCCAAGCGGAACCTAATATTCAAATCCTGTCATGCTTACTTAGGTATACATACTCCACACAACATGGTATGACGTCATATATTGCAAGTGCTAATAAAATTTGATAGTTTTATGATAAAATTTTAGAATCCAATATCACTGCTATTATTGATCAGCATCTCTCACAGTAGTCATCATATTTTTCCTGTAACTAATGCAACTCTTTTTGGTTACATTTAATTAATGTAACTTTGCATCTATCAATTTTATAATCCAATTCATAATCAAATCAAAACCCATTACATTTAGGAAAAAGGTAAAATTAGATCTTGATTTGAGTCATGATTATATAAATGTATTAAATACTTTGTAGAAAAAAAATTTCAGTCCTGATAGTTCTGGATTCAAATATGATTATCTTTCGTGAATGATCTCTATGATCTAAAAAAAAAAGAAGTAAAAGTATTATTTTCTTATAAGATTCTCTCCGATACCTGAAGCCATCTTGCTGACCCTGTCAAAATATTTATTCAACTGTAAGTGCACACCTTCCATGCCATTTGGTTAGCAAGTTTCAGCAAGCATCAAAGTGAACAATCGGCTTAGGCTTGAGTTGTTCTTGTTTTTCCTAACTAGATATTAGTATATATGTTGGCCAACATGTTGAAATCTTTGGGGAAAAGCCTAAGCCTTCAACAGAACTGTCTCCAGCACAAGAATCAAGTTGATAATGCTGAGTCGGTGCATGGTGCAAACCTGGCAAACTGCAATATTTGCATGGAGGAAAGTAAACAATGCAAGTGTGACAACATCAACATTGAGGATACAAAGAGTGCAAAAGGGAGCACCAATTTAGATGCAGAGCATGACTCTGAAGCCAATTGTTCTTTTACTCATGCTGTCATCAATATGGTCGGGACGTAGGACGCTCATAGGTAAAGTTTGCATATTGCTCATAAGTATGCTTAAACATATATAATCTGACACTCTAAATAATTGGTCGGAAGTTTTGTGTTTTATCCAATATGCATACTCACATACATTCGTACACACACATTTATTTATTTAACGTATGGTATAATATCATGCAGGTCTGGGGCAATTATCAACTCCATATGCTCTAGAGCGAGGAGGGTGGGCATCTGCATTTTTGGCTTATAGGACTCGGTGTGATATGTGCATATAGTTCTCATTTACTAGGGAAATGCCTAGAAAAGAACACCAAGTTAAGAAGTTACGTGGACATTGGGGGTCGTGCATTTGGTGCAAAAGATTCCTAGCTACAACTTTCATCTACATGGAGATCTTCATGGCCCTTGTTTCCTATACCATCTCATTGCATGACAACTTGAATTCAGTCTTCTCGGGGACGCATCTGAAGCTGCATTTGGCAAAATTTTCTACATCACAGCTCTTGACCATTGGTGCAGCGTTGATTGCTCTGCCTAGTTTGTGGCTAAGAGACCTCTCTTTCATATCTTTTCTCATGTCCCTTGTCATTTTTGTGTCAGTAGCATCTACATCTTCAGCTATGGAGGACACTTTGTTTTCCCTAATTTATATAAAGCCATGAAAGACCCCTCAAAGTTTACCAAGGTATATAATATATATTACTTTAGTTTAATTTTGGTAAATATTTTAAATTATTAACTAATTAAAAACCACTTATTTTATGACTTTTAAAGTAAAAATTTAATTAAAATTCATTGTTTTTTTTACACTGCGCGCCATCCTATTGCAGAGTTATGTATGAGAAATTTTTTGACATTTATTATAATTACCTTAAATTCTTTAAAGTAATTATTACAAAAATAAACAAAAAAATCAATTATATTACCATCTATGATTGAATGAAAAAATTAAATTCATATGATGTATGCATAGACAATATAGTTGTTCATCAATTGCTTGATTAAGAATAGGATGGGAAAAAAACAATGAGTGAGATTTGCTTAAAAATTGAAAAGATTAATGAGATGTTTTTATTAATTGTTTATTTTTCTAATATGTCGGTCTGGGAATTTCAGGTATCTTTAGTGAGCTTCACAATAGTTACATTACTTTACACGACCTTGGGTTTCATGGGCAGCAAAATGTTTGGGCCTAATGTCAATTCCCAGGTAACTCTAAGCATGCCACCAAAGCTTTTGGTAACGAAGATTGCTGTGTGGGCAACCATGGTGACGCCTATGACCAAAAATGCCCTTGAATTTGCACCTTTCGCTATTCAGCTGGAGCAAAGGCTTTCCAAGAACACCAGTGGAAGGACAAAAATGATAATTAGGGGTAGTGTGTGGGTTCATTTCTGCTTTTGGTCATACTAGCCCTTGCTCTTTCAGTGCCATGTTTTAGCATGTACTCAGCCTCACTGGCTCCCTATTAAGTGTTGCCATTTGTTTGATTTTCCCATGTGCTTTCTACATAAAGATTTGTTGGGGTCAAATATCAAAGCCTCTTAGTCCTAAACCTCTCTATCATCACATGTGGGATTCTTCTTGGGGTCATGGGCACCATTTCCTCCTCAAGATTGCTTGTGAAACATTTTCTACAAGCTCAATCTGCTTGAGGCAATTGGAATGATACAACACGGGAAAATCACCATACTTGTTTGAATGATTAGCTTGCATTACCTCACGCTGTACCTTTAGACAGATAATATGTAGCTGTTGGTTTTTTTTTTTATCATTCTATAATTTCTTTGATCTTGTCAATAAAATTCTAGTATATACACATGGCTTGACTTGTGCCATTTTAACTGAGAAAAAAGAAATATATATATATATATATATATATATATATATAATTACTGCAACAGTCATTAAATCAGTAATGTAATATATATTCATTAAACTCATAAATAGAAAAAACACATATGAAGGTTTGGAAAGAAATATGGAATTTTATCATGTAAACGAATTGGTAGTAGACGCTTGAGTGCCTTGGGGTCAATTTAGTGAATTCGGATTCCCACCCTGTGACCGCAACATCTTAAGCTTTGATTAAAATTACACTAGACTTAATTCAAGAAATATTTTTTTAATGAGTTTGGCTTGTTAAGAAACCAATAAAGACATTCACTTGGATGTCTCAAATTGGATTTCCTTTAATTTAATTAACTTTAACTCTCAAATTTTACTACTTTTGATTATTTTGTCAGAAATTTTATCATTCCTTCTAATAAAATAATTCAAGTTATATCGATCTTATGTTAATATTAATATTTGTATAAATAAGGTTATTTTCAGTGAAACATAAAAAAGTTGAATAAATAATATTTAAATATTCTCTTTATTATAAATTTTAAGAGAAAAATTTAAATAATAATAAATTTTACAAAAAAAAAACAGTACTTAGTGTATATCATGTTATTTTATTGAAAATTAATACATTTTGACTGCTATTTTTAAATTTAGAAAAATTTAATTATAAAAGATTTAAAAAACCGAAAGGTTGAAATATTAAAAGCCAACAAAGATATAATTGCAAAATCAGAATATTAATAAGAAAAATGGAATATTAAATTAGTTACAAGAGTAATTTTGAAAAAAATGTAAATTATTTATAAATTTAATGTTATTAATTAAATTATCCATCTTAACTAGTTAAAAGAGACAGAGATAGTAAATTGCTATCAGAAACTGAACTTGAATTATTTTGTCAACGCGCAAGTGAACTTAAATCAACTGGGTGAACTTATTGTGGACACTAATTTTTAAATTAGTAATTTTGATTTGCTGACTTATAACATTTTGTTTCTGCTCAAAGACTTGTAACATTTAAAATTATCATACTAAACAATAATGAAGATCTTAGTTTTTTGGTTATATGGCCTTCTCCACCATTAGTAGTGGTTCCCTACCAACTTTATCCCAACCATTTTTCGTTACCTTCATTTTCAGGCCCACATTCACCGTGCCACACTGTTTCCTTATCTCAAATTCAACTACTAATAATTGCTTACACATAATAAACCTCTGAATTGTAACCTGTGAGGCTCAATTGCATTGGCGAGACATAGAGAATTATCCTCAAAGCATAGCCTAGAGAAATCTAAATTTGGCACAACTTGGAAGTGCTACCAATTGAGTTTGAGACACCACTGTGTCTGTGATTTTGAGGTTGACAATGTCTGCTGCTGTGTCTGCAACCAAGGATGTTCCCTTCAATGCTCATTTGGAGGAAGATATCAAAAACAAAGGAACCAACAAGGTTGTTAATGTTGGGGAAGCAGACCAGATTCCTTACAATGATGATGCTGAAGGAACTGATTCAGAGGCAGAGGAAGACACCAAGTTGGAATTGGATCTTGGCCCTCAGTGTTCCCTCAAGGAACAGCTTGAGAAAGATAAAGTAGCATTCCTTCTTCAAAATTCAAATGTTTCTTCACTGCCTTTCCGTGCTTTTTATTTATATGTTATGCTTCCAACTGTTATTTGATGAAGGGTGTTCAACAATTTAACAATTTCTCTTTTGTATTGCAAAGGAAGATGAAAGTTTGAGAAAATGGAAGGAGCAACTTCTGGGAGGTATTGATGTGTCTGCTGTTGGAGGTACTTATTTTCCTTCCATTTTTGTTTTTCTTCTGGAACAACTCTGTAATAATTATTAATGAAGTGGAGATAATGTGACATATGTAGTGCATCAGTATTGAAAACTCTTGTTTAAGATTGTCCTCTTCCTCCAATTCAATTTCTTTGTTTATATAATGCAGAACTCTCCTGTTTTTCATTTACAAGATAACCTTTTTTTTAACTCACTTGAACCACCTTTTTGGGAGATGACAAATTTTGATGAAAAATGTTGATCTAGGATGATTTTAATCTTACCTCTTGTTTTAGCATATTTGTATCATTATTAAGTTTCATTTCAGCTCCTTATTATGTTTGAGTCCTGAAAAACCTAAAGTACAAAAGCCCTTGTATTGTAATTCAGAAGACAAAGAGCCAGAAGTGAAGATAGTGAGCCTCACCATTATATGTCCAGGGAGGCCTGACCTCATTCTGCCAATTCCATTTACTTCTGATGCTAAGAAGAGTATCTTCACCCTTAAGGAAGGAAGTCAATACCGGTTGAAATTCTCCTTCACTATCTCCAACAACATTGTTTCTGGCCTCAAATACACCAATGTTGTTTGGAAAACTGGGCTTAGAGGTGAGACATAAACCCCCCCTTTTATGTCTAGTTAGATTAATTAAACATCCACATCTTAAATTGTCTTAGTTACATGTTGCTTTCATAAATTTATTGAAATAGTGGACAACACAAAAAAAATGTTGGGAACTTATAGCCCAAGCCAGGAACTATATACATATGAATTGGAAGAGGAAACTACCCCTTCAGGGTTGTTTGCTAGGGGAACCTATTCAGCAAGAACCAAGGTAAGAAAATAAAATTACATCATATCATGTTCATTCACTATTTGTTGTTATTGCTGTTGTTGTTGCTGTTGTTAGTAGGAAGAACTAAAAAAAAAATATATATATATATATATATATATATATATTATTTTTTTTTTTTTTCAGTTTGTAGATGATGATCGAAAATGCTACTTGGATACTAGTTACCACTTTGAAATTCAGAAGAATTGGCCTACACCCATCTAAGATTCAATCTTAAGTAATTTATTGGTGGATTTTCTTCCTTTGTCATTTTGTATCTTTCTGGGGCAGATTGCAATCCAACTTTTTGTTTATTAATCTAGATAGTCAATTGTGCACATGCATGCTACATGATGGTGCTAATCCTCTCCTATTATTTGGTTCCTTTTCTCCAATCTAATAACTAGAATTCACATAAAAGGAAACGCTAGCTCGTGAAAATCGCACTCATTCCACCTAAGATGCTTCGAAGAGTTAATTGTTATCATCTGTTAAGAGTGCGAGGTGTGAAGGGATGGGGGTGGAAATGGACCCCATGTGGATAAAGGAACAGAAATCAACAAATATCCTCAACTACTGCTTGTGCTTTCTCAAGCAAATAGCCAAAAGGTCCATCAATTCTTTGATGGTCCAGAAGCTTTTGTCATATGAGGACCACATGCTGTTTGCTAACGGTTGAAATCAGAAAAATATAAAAGAAGGGAAAATTAAAATTTCCATTGAAATAATTTATCATGATTCATAAGATTGGGGCCATGAACCAAATTTTTAATATACTGTAAAGTATCATTTATAAACATTTTGAAATTGCCTTTGGGGTTAAGTTTGATATTCTAAGTTCTGCAGTATTTTCTTAATCTCGGATGTGTCCAAATTATATGTGTGGTTTCAGTATAACTATTTAAAAATCTAAAATAAACCCAAAAAAATTGTCTACTCCGTCTCTCATGTATCTGTTACTTGAGTTGTTTTGGTGTCAAGTAATAGTTTATTCCAGAAGTAAACCCCAAAGTTATTTCTAACTCCAAAAAGATATGGACCTCTATATTCTGAAATCAAATACTGCACGCATTTTGTTAACGTTGTTTACATTGTGTATGGTAGTAGGGAAATCAAGCAGATAAGAGTTTTCATTTTTTTTAATGTATTATATTTGGTTAAAAAAAAATGGTGAGAAAGAATGAAAAAATGAAGAGACTAAAATCTCCCCCCTATTTCAGTCTCCTCTGCTATATTAGAGATTTAAATTAAAGGAGAAGAAGTAATTTATTATAATTTTTTAACAGTACATATTAAATTGTCTTGTGATATTATTTATCTCAGTTTAAAATTTCTGATACCGTTCATTACTATTTATAATGATAAAGCAATATATTATTCCTTTCGTCTCTGGTTATTAATCAAACAAAGTATACTTTGGCTCTTCTGTCATCTTCTCTTGAAATCTTGAATCAAACCAAACAAGCAGTTAGGTTTCCTTATCTTTATTAAAAAAAATCCCCCCTCTCGTTTTCCCTCTTTGGAATCAAACGTATTGCTAAAGTTTCTGCAGATGACGACTTCAATTAAAACAAAATACTGAACCCAAGATCCAGGATTGAACAATCAACTATTTATTCCCCATTCTTGGTAGTTATTGTTAGTTTTCACTTTTCACTTTTTGTCGTGGTCAATTTAGATCATATCAATGCTCATTGTATTTTTTTTTATTACATATCAATGCTCATTTTAGTTAAGAGCTTGTTCAAATTTTACTCGACATCCTTCCATTTTTATACTTTCATAAAACCTTTTAATTGTTTAATTCATATTAAAATATTTTTAATTGAGAGGAAGAAAATGAGAGTATCTTAAATATAAAATTTCATTAAAAGTCATGTGATCAACATGTGCCTAATTTTTGTTAAATTATTTAACGATGTCTAGGATGGAGGATACTTTTTGTTTTTCTCTGACCGGATGTGAACTAGCTTTTTGTTGGAAGTGAACCCACCTTGTTGGTACATATTCAATTTTTCATTCATACGTTCATTCACATCAAACATACATTCATTCACATTTTCATCACAGTTTTATTCATATTTTCTATCAGGTAGGTTCCAAAACTCATTCTTTATTCTATTAACATACATATGAATATAAACTGAATTTTGATTTTCAACAAACATTTTCAGCTTATCATGATTAGTTTTAAGGGGAAGAATTTTACCACCAGCAGTAGAACGAAACCACAAAATAAAAGGGTGGCATGGCGACAAGTATTAGTCATTAACAATATTTTTCACACAGTTATGTGCGTCGAATATTCCAAATTTATCAGGATCAACATCGCATATCTCACTTGATTCGCCTAGTTCACATTGCCTATTTCAAGACCCATGTATTCCAATTCATCCATTGTGTTCATGTGGTCCCAAACATCTATACCATTTTAATCAACAATAATAAACAACCAGTACATCCATTGTGTTTCTTGTGGTTTCAAACATCAAAACCATTTTAATCAACAATAATAAAGAAATAATTTTAAAAATCATAAGTGGTCCTAAAATGGTCCCCCATTGAAACGCATTTAGAAATAGACAACAATAAACAATGAAAATTAAATAAATAATCTTAAAAAGTAACATATATATACAAGGTCTAGTGATCACTTACAAGCAAAACCCTAGCGTGAACATGAAGAGGAAGACAAATGAAGACTCTTGTGAACATCGCGAAAGGAACAGTAGAGAACTCGCGAACTATAAGAAAAACGGTAAAGAACTTGCGAACGATGAAGATGAATGAAACATGAGGAAGATAAATTCACACCCCCTTTAAGCTGAAGATGAACAGTACTCACAATTTTGTCTGTTCACATATTTTAATTGACTTTAGTTATCGACGTTAACATAGGGAGGTAAAAGTAACGTGAAAAAAAAGAAAAGTATCGGATGAAATTTGAATAAAACACAAGGATGCGGTATAATTTACTCTTAAGAGTTTGATTAATAATATAAAGAAAGAAAAATTATTTTTTTGAGAATTTTTTAATTTTCAATTCATATTTATTTTTCTTCTTGTATTATTTTATTTCATCCAAAAAAAAAAGAATATCTCAATTTTAAGCTATACATGAGGTAGCTTACTACGCAAAGCACTCTTATTACAGAAAATTTTATTGTGAAGCCGTGCATGCAGCATGCCTATGTTTGGATGCTCTCCAAACTTGACTTGAAAATGTCAAACAGGGATTTCTTTTGAAAAAGAAAATATGTTTAGTTGTAGTTTGTTGTAGTTAAAAAATTAATGTTCTATAAAACATGTTTGATTAGGAGTAAAAAAATGCAACTTTTCGTTGAGAATTTTATATTGATGTAGACTTTATATTTAGATGAAACATTCAAACATGTATTATCTAACTTTAAACATAAGTTTAACTAAAATTAATTTAAAATAATCAAGACCATTCAAAATCAATTTAAAAAAAAATCATCCTAATAATTACCGATGTGGTCTACTCTATAGTTCTACCTGTTCCATTTTTTTCTATCTGCAAAGTGTGAACAGCCCACTTTTTTTTTATTCCGTCTCCACTTGTTTCTCTCTCTTTCTGGTAGATCACAATTTGGTCAATGGTATTTATGGTACAAGCAGCCATTTTTAGCGAAAAAATCTTTAAAATAATAAAAAGCAATGGCTTTGACCATTTTGTTGTCAATTGAGTCCTGCAATTGGTAAAGTTCTTCAAACAAAGAGGACCGGTGTTTCCGTTGTTAACTTTTTCGGCTCATTTGCTGTACACTAGTCTTATTGATCACTAAAGTTTAGACCCAACGCAATTAGTGGACATCCCATCAAAATTCCTTTCTTTCCAAGTAAAGTTGCATAACTACTATTATAATTGCAGTCGCTTCTTATCAATACAGGAAATATAAGAGATAAGAATAGTTTTAGGCAACTACTGGTGTCACAATCTTCCATAGCACTGCACAATTCTATACCCAAATTTAACTACGGAACGGAAATAACCTATAATAGTCAATTAGGGGCATGTAAAGTCAAGTACAATTATATATAATTGTGTAGGTAGCACCACTTACATTACTACCTTGTACTATTTATTTTTCACTTTTTTTTTTTTTTTGGTAAACTCACTTTTTTTTCTTGAGAAATAACAAGTAGGAAGAGTCTCCAATCAAGGTTATATTTCAGGCAAGCATATAATTGATATGGTCACCTTTTCCATCTTTCCACTGTATCATCATTTACCTTTGCCTCTTTCTTATCCTTAAAATGATTGGTAATGCATTGATTTTCAGGTAGCAAATATCAAGTTAAAGAAAGATATACAGAATCTGTCCTAATTGCACACAAAGAAAGTTGGTTTGAAAATATTTTATGGTTTAAGCACTAGTCAGATAGAACAAGTCAGTTATCTGTGTCTTTTGATCTAGTGTAACACGCAGCCAATGCATGCAAACCTGTCCCAATTAACTAAACGTGAAAACACCCATATTAAATTACTGCTCAAGGCATGCAATATGATTTTTAGTTCCCTATCATCTTAAGAAATAAGACTAACACAGACTATACACATAAGAAGTGTATTAATAGACGAAAGCACGTAAGAAATGCATATATAAAAGACTACTTTAGGATTCAAACTCACAACCAACTGATCACCAAGACATTACTTTTCAGTTGTATCAGGACTTGCCGTTGTCAATATTAAATTAAATAAAAGTATAAAAGAATTATATATTTGCAAAAGATATGCTCCCTACACACTAGTGTCTTGCTATAAAAGATTTGCTGACGCCATTTATATATTTGCAAATATATGGTTTAATTTGCGTTTTGCCATTTTCCCCATAATTCACGATTATGATTCAAAAACTCAACATTTAAATGTATCCACTATCCAGAAATAACAGATTAGTCAAATTTTAATTTTCTATTGCCCGATGTCAACAGCCACTCATTTTGTAATTGTACTGTACACAGCCTGTAGAAAGAATATATACAGGTGATCTATAGTTTCAAAACCATTTTAAGCAACACATCACAACCAATATACCCTGAATAGAGTGAACAGTAGCCTGGAATCACCAATAATCTAACAATGCAAACTTCACTTGTAATCCAATCTTACCACCATCAGTCACAAGCTTAGCAGCTGTTACCAACCAATGGCCAGGAGCATCATGCGGGCCTCGCACGACCTCAGCTGTCTCCACATATTTAAGTAGTTTACCGGCGCGAACTGGCACAGGAGGACCATCTGGATAAACTCCAGAGTTAAGTGCAGTTGGAGCCTGTTTTGGAGGACCGGTGGTGCCGTGCTGAGTGAATGAAAAAGTTGTGCTCAAATTTGTGAGAAAAGATGATTTTCTTGAAGCCTCTGGTGCAGCAGTCCACTCTGACTTCCGGATACTGCAATTGGGTATATGAGTAAAGAGAAGCCGTAGATGAAGCACATTCCTTGGCCAGCTCCCTTTGCTAAGGAGTTGTGCACCTGTTACAATATAAACACCTCCAGAATTATTCAACCAGTTAGGGTCATGCTTAACCACTGCTGTGCACACATTTGAGAATCTCTTCCATCTGATACGTTCCAGAAATTGATCACTGGATTCATTATCATCAGATCCTCGCCACATCGATGGTGTACTCAAGGTTGAGGTTCCTGACGAGAGAATCATTTTATTTGGGAGGCTAGAAAGATGATTTATATGTAAAGCAAGTCTGTCACATTTCCTGCCCTCCAAGTACAAGCGCATGCCAACCACAGGTTTCTGTTCACTTACCACCTGATATTTTGTACAAAATACCATAATTAGCAAGAGAATATTGTGCGAACTATAAGAATAAGGGATCAATAATTCAAGATAGTTGAGAGGAGAAAATAAAATGAGTGAAAATACCTACAAAGCTATGCAGCATATAGTATGAAGAAAACAGAGAATAACTCATAGGTGACCAGGAGCTCACATAAGGTCACACAAGCTCACCGCTCACATTTTATGACATGTTGGAATTGAGTGTATTTCCAAGTCCTCTCCAAAAGAATCACGTCCCAAAATTATTAAAGGTGAGCAGAAGCTTACACAAGGTCCAGAAGCTGGTGATCCACTAGAAGCATTGTTACATGTGTTTTCTCCTTAACTAAACAAAATGAGAGAAAATTTTGAAAATTTTGTCTCTTAAAGCCAATTTTTCTCTCTTTTCTTACATTTCCTCTTTTAACCAAACAAAGAAAATGCATAGTTAACTATGTTTTCTCCTTAGCCTAACATACACTAAACAATTATCTCTCGTCTTAATCTTTGTCCAATTACCCTTCCCTATAGTTTCATAATATTGCTCATAAGCTTAATCCCTTTATAGCTGGGACAATTCTTTCTATTCCCCTTGTTCAATTACCCTTACGTATGGTTTCATAGAATGACTCACAAGCTTAATCCCTCTTTAGTTAGCTAGTAACATCTCCCTTGTTCTTATACATAAGCATACTTTTCCTCTGTAAATGTAGCATCTTCTTAGACCTCATTATCTTGTTAAACAACTTTGTGAACCAGGTTATAATACTTTTCTCCTCGAAACACTTGGAAACTTCTATAGTTATAGATATAGATGCAACCAAACTATTCATGTGCCTTCTCTAATAGCTTAAGCTTTGAGAATAGTCGGTTAACTCAGTTCATAACAGGGAAGTTTTTTGGTCCAACTACTTTATCATTGTCCATTCTCTTTAATGTTTCTTTTACCCTAAACTAAAGCTTACTACCAAAAAAAAAAAAAACAATAAAACTGTAACTATAGCATAACTGCAGACAAAATGCTATAGATAGTTAAATCCAACACTGGGCATGCCAAAATCACCTAGGGGCTTAAAACTTCGTAGTGTTTTCAAGAGGGAAAACGGATTATCTGATTCTCGTGAATGTGACCTCCACAGAGGTTACTAGTATCTCGACCTCTTTCATATTTCTCACGACAATTAGTTAGAAAATATGTAAGATATATTTAGATTGTCTTAGAATATCTTTATTGATATGTTCTACAGTTCTAGTGTTATTAGTTGCAGGCTTGGGCTAGTACTTGACCTAATTAGATATTCAAATAGGATTATTAAGTTAAAGTAATACTAGATTTTGTGTGAGTTTGGTGTCTATGATTTGAGGAATACCGGTATTTTCAAGGATAGTTTTAGATGTCACCTCTTTCATTTTTGTTTTGTGGTGCAATTTTGGAAGGGTTCCTTTATTGCATATAAAGAGAGATTAAATCTTTTGTTTGCTCAATTAATTTGGGTTTTCTTGTTCATTCCTTTCATTTGTTATTATTTTGTGATTTCTTTTAGGAGGATATCTTATCCTCTTCTCTAGTATTTCTTTTCATAATCTATAATGAAATTTCTTTTTTTTTTTTTTGGGGGGGGGGGGGGGGGGGGGACAATATAACAATGTTTCTCACAACCAGTCTCTTTCTGTCTGAAAAAATCTCCCACCTTGTTCGACCCCTGAATCTTGGGATTTATCAAGACATTTCTCACAGGATTTACATCCTAATCCTACCTGATGCCATTTATTTCAGACTCCTACAGGTCCTATTCTCTGACAATACATATGAAATAAGATGTACAAGAAAACTCAAGTGTAGCAGACTGACAGGTAAAGTAACTGATTAAAGAATTAGGCAGGATGGAAATAAAAGCTGATTAAAGAACCCAAATTTTATACCCCAGCTAAATTTGTAGCATAACAGATGTAACGGGAAAATACGGACACTAATTAAGTAAAAACTTTCTCAAGGCAAATATTAAACTCAAATGTAAGAGTAAAGTCTAACACATACAATACTTGCTCAAACACAAGGGTTTGGTTAACAGTACCTGTGTAGAGATTATATGAAGCTTTGGACCCATGAAACTAAATTGCAGGGAAGGGGAAGCAGTCTTTCTACGCTGATGCCTGAGAGGCAGCTCGCAAAACATAGGTGCCCATTGCCTTGGAATTTGAAACTCCAAAAAGTATTGTAAATCTCCAGGAGAAGGCTTATCTACAGAGAGTAAGTGAATCAATGGAGTGTTGTGCACCTCAACAGTAAAGAAATTAAACAGTGGCTGTGCAAGTAGTGATGGCTTAGAAACTTCATGTAAACAAAAGCAAAACATACAAGAACAATCTAAGAGCCAAAAGCCCAAAACATATTGGTTTTTTTTTGGGGGGGAAATTCAGTTGACACCCTTCAACTTCACACTATATACGGCTTATGCCTTAAAGTTCAAAAGGCATACAAGATGGTCCCCAGATTTCCTAACACATGTGAAATATTCCATGACTAACACATGGCATCTTCGGTCAGGATTTTATGGTTGCATGACAGGCATATGACATCTTTGTTAAATTTTTTATAGATGCATATATGCCCATCAAAAGGAGCATTATGCACACATTGGGAAGCCAATTGACCATCTTGCTTGTTTATGTTTAAGGACTAAACTGTGGACATAAAGTTGAAGGGTGTAAATTGAACTCTTCAACATCCCTAGTTTTTATTTCGGGGCTTATCTTCATCATGGTGAAAATATATAAATAGTAACAGATAAAAAATGAACTAGGATAAATGTAGAAGATTATCAATGTTTAATCAGATTACAACGTACATCGTAGATACAGATTGATTGCATGACTAAGATATCCACTTCCAGGAATTCCTGTCAGAAGTGAGGAAATAGGAACAAACTTGAAGAGGATTGCTTCAGGGTTAGACGGCACTGTCTGAAGCCAATTTGAGTGGCTGTGCTTGAACATATCTCCTCCTCTTTTTGAGCAAATAATAGTGAGGCCCTGTTCCAAGATAAAGCAATATATTCACAACCTAGAAAAATTATTTATTTCAAATGAAAATTATTTCCCTTTCAGGGCTTACATCCTTGCTTGATGTTTCTGAAATACTGGTGAACTGCATCGTGTTTGATTGCATCACACGGTTAAAGACCTCAGGGACCTACATCATAGAGGGATTGTGTCAGCAGAAAAGTAACAAATACCTTAAAGTTACAAAAGATAGCAATATACCTTCTGTTTGCCATCTGCTGTCTTCCTCTGTAGTAAAGAAGGGCTTCTCACATCTGAGAATAAAAAATCTCCAAGATCCTCCAAATGTCGTCTGAGATCACCAGGAGGAATCTTTGAAGAATGTTTTTGTTTGACACAGATTACATCTTGACCTCCTACAGCCATACCCACTATTATGTGTGTACCATATGTCTGGATGAACCTGCCTAACAAAATTGATTGGCATCATATACTTATCAACCCAAAATTATGCACCATTCAAACTATCAAAATCAGTTACTGCATCAAACAGTTTCACCCATAAAACATTCAAACTCGAAAACATCAACTAAAACAGGCGCTAAAAGGTAATTCAAGCCTCATGCGAAGGTAAGAAGATATTAAATCCTTTAATCAACCAGTTTCATGGCTACCAATTTTGCAGGGATGATCAAAACGATGAGAGCACAAAAAGCCAGCAACAAATTGAATTTATCAAATTCAACCTCATTGGAAGTTATAGAAAGCGAAAAGAAGCTATTTTAACATCAGGAAAACAAAGATACCATAATCTGTCAATTAGCACCAAAGACTGTTGTATCAGCTTAGTGCTTACCTAGACAACGAAGCCGGATCCCACTGAGCCGGAACAGACTTCTTTACCTCCTCTTGCAGTATGAGTGGAGAAGCAGTGAGGTGCAAATAGTAGAGTGAAATGAAATAACCATCAAAAGCAAGGTACTTGGTGTCAGCAGCATCACGAAACCAATCCCCACTCAAATCAAAGAGCGCATTAAAATAACCAGAAGGAACTTTCCCTTGCACTGCTGATTTCTGATTAAGCAACTCAGACATCTGCAACAATGATAAAAACACAGACTTTACTAAAAATGCACCAAAACAACACAGATCTTCAATTTAAAAAACGAAATCCTCCAAACTAATCTACAGTAACAGATAAAGAAGAAAGAGGAGGAAAAAAGGGACCTGGTTGAATTCAAGTACATCAGACTTGAAGCGTATTCTATCCCCTTTATCACAACGAATATTATCAGAAACCCCTTTAATGGTAACTCCTCCAGTTCCAGGAATCAAAATATCCCACTTGTTCTGTTCATCAAGCACCACCAACCTCTCTCCACGAATTCCCTTTGCGAACCTCAACCGAAAATCGCTGGCCAAATCGAACCCTTTTCCCAAACACTCCAATGCCACCATCTCAACACCCTTTTCTGCCGCCATCTCCACAACGCAAAATCAGTTCAGGGATTCAAAAAAAAAACCCAGAGAGAGAGAAAGTGAAAAAGGTGTTGGCTTTGGTTAAGGTTACGACGGTGCCAACCGACAAACCAACCCCAATTGAAATAGGTTAGCTAAGCCATGTGGGGTCTGGGTCAAAACAGAAAAGGTGTTGGCTTTGGTGTTTTTTCTGAAATGAGTATTATTAGATGTGGATGGCAGGTTCGGGGAAGAAGATGGGATCTGCAAACGTACGCAGCTTTTAATGAGGGAAGAGAAGATTAAAAAAAAAAAAAAGAAAGAGTAAATTGGTTTAGTTTGGTTTGGAAGAAGAAAAGGGAAATAGCCTAATACTAATAGTTATAGCTGCTATGTAATGCAAGTGTAACGGGTTAAATGTAACTGTTGGAGGAGTTTGACTGTGTCAATGGTATTATTGTGAAAATGGCAATGGGATGGGGAAAGAATAATATTTATCAGTGTTTGAAAAGAATGGGTAATCGCTCTGTCAACTGAAGATTATGATATGTTTTTTTTTTTGCCGTTACTTTAGTCTCTTCTCTCTCATCGGACGTTACCTACTACTATTTCATTTGATGATTTCATCAGTTGCTCTCCGATAACAAGAAGATGCAACGGAACGGAAAAGGGACCCGTCTCCCATTTTTCTAGCTTCGTCGTCCTGTCTGGTCAAGGACAACGGGACACACATTTAAAAAATGGACCTTTTTTTTTCTGTGCCAATCCGGAAAATGAGTCTTATACAAATCAAATCTATATCATGTTCCCAACGCAACAGTAACGTAAATATTTGAAGTGAAACTATACTCTTAAATCAAATATACTAGTAACTATTACAAAATTTAATTCCTATATATATGTATGTATAATAATAATTTCTCTCATAATTTTTTTTCTTATTTATTTTTTCATAAATTACTTTATGTTTCACTATATATTTTAGAAAAAAATGATATTAAAAAGTTAAATTCTAAAATAAAATAAGACTTGCTAAATAAAAAGATTAGGGAGTGGTTACATTCAAGTTTCATTATTCAAGTATGAGAAGCAATTCTTTACAACTTTTTTTTTAGCTTCCTTTTTTTTTTTTTTGAAAAATATGTAAAAGTTATATTAACTAAAAGAAAAATTATAAGTACTCCGGACATCTACTAACTATACAAAAAAACATCTCAAAGAAAGTTAGACATCACTTGCTAAAGAGAAGTAAATGCGCAAAACCAGAAATATAATCGGAAAATAAAAAGCAAAAGTCATTTGTTAATACAAGTGAGTCAAGTGAACATATCTAAAGACTCTAAATTTAATTCTATTAATCAAGTCAACCAAATTAAAACGGTGTTTATCAAACAAAATGCGATTTCCTATAATTCCAAATGCAATAAACCATAGTTGTCAAAGCAAGAAAGCGCACGTTTCCTTGATTTCCAGACGAAGCCCGAAGATCTACTATCCTGTTTAGAGTCCCTGGAGTGAGAGACTGTGTTTACTCTCTTCAATCAATGGCTGTCATTGGTGTTTGTGAGAGACTGTTCATACGTCATTTTCACTTGTAAATAAGAATGTCCAAATGAAGAAACACGTGTTTCTTTCTGAAGAAAGAATTGACCAAGGAAAACGGAACGACAAGCTGGTATATATATGTTACTACTGAGTGCTGACAGGTTAGTTTTTGTTTACTGATATTACACATCCACAAAGAATATTATCTGTGATTGTGGGTTAAGATGGGTTTTAAAACTTGATCATTATGAACTTGTTATTGATATAAGTAATTATTTTTTTGCATACAAATTTCATCTCAATATATAGTGTTAGAGATGCGCTTCTCCAATTCCATCACCTCCTTGTTTTGTTGTTCCATCAAAACCTCGAGACTTCAAGCCTGAACCTGAACAGTATGAGTGTGTGTTTGGTTTGCAATTACAAACCTTCAAACTTCCGTTCAACGGAAAAGCAACGAATTCCTATTTTTGTGTTTTAAAAAGTTAAAACATTCATTTGCTTTGATGCAAACGCGTTCGATCTCAAAGACACCCTATATTGTCAAGACAAGATATTGAATATACCCTATAACAAATTATGCTTAATAATCAAATAGTCAAGAGTTTGAAAACTTTTGCTTAATAATCAAATAGTCAAGAGTTTGAAAACTTTTATCCTCTTTTGGTACGCTTGATCTGTTTGCTTTTTCCAAAGAATATATGACAGTGGATATGGGTTGAGACTTTTTGAAAAATTTGAACTTGTTAAAAATTCCTTCGGCTAGATTAGTGAGATAATACCGATCATGAACACCTCATAAAAAGAATATTGGAAAAATTAATTACAGCTTGCAACTTTAATGGAATCTAACCAACCACACATGACTAACATCACTTAATGGTTTTGTTTTCCTGTGAGTCAAATTCATAAAATTCAGCATAAAGGGGTTTGTCGCAGCAAGAGTTGACGAATGATGAACATGCTTATATATAGTAATAGTAATGGTTGCACGAGGTATGAGGTTGTCGGTGGTAAAGCACTGCACGTGCTTGAAGGAGACAGAGGGCATCAACAGCATGCATACACGTGCTGGTCGTCGTCGCACAACTAGACCTCGAATGATCTAAAATTTGCAAGGCCGCACCAAATAGAATAATAAATATTGTATAAATTCACAGAACCATCATCAACAACCTCATCACACGTCTTGTTGCTACTCCTGCTGTTCCGTTCTTCCTATAATTTGGGAGCAAAGTGGACTTTCCCAGCAAAGGTCTAAGAACTGTGATTAAATTAACAAAAAATTATAAATAGATATTTTTAGTGGCTATCCGTATGTTTGGGAGGAAGACAAGAATAAGATAAATGAAAATAAAAAAAGACAGAGAAATGGAATAAATAGAAAACATTTACAATATAAAATACACATGTTAAATTATTAGTTGTATTCTATCTATAGACAGCATATCATGGTGGTGGTGCACAAGAGATTCACTTCGTGAGAAATAGTTTTCATGTGAAATTCATTTAAAATACTATTTTCTCCAAAAAGTGGGAGAATTTTTAGGGGAGAGGAATGTCGGGTAGTTATTTTTTCAATGATTTTTAATGTTTAATATTTTATATAATATAAAAACTTAAAAATTACTATAAAAAACATTATAGTAATAAATTGCATAAAATTTATTATTTCAGTAATTTTTTATTGAATTAAAATTTATCATTAATTAAATCTAAGGGTTCAGAAAAGTTTCGGCCCATACAGGAACTAATCCACTTACGCATGCTAGAAGGCGGTTCTAAATATTTAGAAGGGTAAATAATTTATCTTAGGGAAAATAAGAAAAAAAAAACAAAGAAAATGAAAAGAGCATAGCTTTCCCCTGTAACAGGGCTAGACTAGACAGCGTGGATGTGGTAAAATTGATTAACAAGAATGGTGAGGAAGGGAGGTGTCATAAAAAGTGCCAGGAAGGAGGAAGGGAGGTGTTGTAGAAAGTGCAAGGAAGAAGAGCATTAACTATGGTCAAGTATGAATTATCTTTCATTATGATGAATATTAAGTCCTCAAAGTAGCTGACGACACATCACAGAAATAAACTTCAGCGGAACAAGAACATAAAATGGGCGATATTCTATTAATCCAAAGCATAGAATAAATATCCAAGCTTACAAAATAGACAAAACGTTAATCAGAATATCCGCATTAATGTCTCAGTAGCTAAGCGATGACGTATTGATCAGCTAGCATACAGACTTTAAGATACAAATACTTCACACTTAGGACCCATCTGGCTGTATAAAGGGGTTGGCGATCTCATCTGTACCATCAGTTGGGGACACAAGCATCACAGCAGTTCCTCTACAAACCTGCATTGCAATAAAAATAAGTCCCCAGGATAATGAAATATTCATTGCTAAGCCCAAATAATTACTGTTGAAAGATTATGATGGAATAATTCAAAAAAGCTAGTGGAAGAAGTGCTTATAGTCACGTGAATTTTCAACTTTTTGTTTTCTTGCAGGAAATGCTTTTATGTTGTGATGGGTCAATAGAAATTAAAATATGGCTTTTCCTGTGCAGCTTAGGTGGAGGGCAAAGAAGGCCTCCTTCTGGGTGAATGCTATCAACTGAGAAATCAGGGAGCAGAGCTCCTTACAGGCTACAGTTGAGGAAAAATCCTCTGGTAATAGAATACTCAAGAAAAGGAAAGAAATATGACTGTCACTGGTGTAGTGCAGCCAACCCCCCTCTAAGACCTTCACCAATGTTTATCCTCCCCCCTCTGTTTCCCCTTATTTTATACTGATTCCTGAGTTTTTATACTGATTCCTGAGCCCTCACTCCCACAGACCCATGCCACCAGTCACCATTCAGTTAAAGTTTCCTCCTCTCTCTCTCTCTCTCTCTCTCTTTTCTAACCGAACTTTCCCCTTTCGGTTATTATTCTTGGTCCTCTCAAAACCAGCAGGCCTTTGCTACCATTGGGCAAATCATATTTTCCTATGCTCTTGTACATGTGTTAAGGGCCTATCATAAGTACATTTACTAGAGGCACTGTACATTTTAAATTTTATGACATTTAAACAAACAGCATACACATCTATAAACCAAAAAAAAAAAAAAACAGATAATAGATTAAAAGTACAACTTTTCACCCTCAATGAACAATCTAACATGGCCAGAATCAGTCAATTGCTTTATTATATAAGAATTCTTAATAGAAAATTACAGAAACATATTTTAAAGTCCTTTTCCTGTAGCTCCTCTAATGCACTTCGATGACATGTTCTTAATTTTTTTTGGAAGGAGATGACATGTTCTTAATAGACTCCACCCTGTTGTTTAGGTTACAATAAGAACCTACAAAGGATTCAAGGGAGAAGACAACGGAAAATATATACATATTAGATGACAGATGTTGCTTAAGAGTATATAACTGATCTCTCCTATGTACTTGGACTGTAATTCTAATTAATTAACTTGATATTTTCCTTACAAATACAAAATAAATATTACATGAGCTTGATTTATTACTCTGCCCTAGAACCTCACAGAAGCAAAGATGCAAAATTCCAATGAAGCATGGCATTAGCAAAACAAGCTTTTTATGAACCAGAAAGTGCAATTCTGGCACTCATTTGATGTTGAAGAGGAGAACTTACAATTAAGCCAAGATTTCTGGTCTGGTCGGTAGTTTTGAGAGGATCATCAGGATCTGCAGCACAAGGGACAAATAAAATCTTCTTTCAAACAACAGAAATGAAATGGTAGATAATTTTTAAGAATAAGCTAATATGTTAATTTTTTGTGGTGGAGTTTATAAACAAGCATAATGCTGATAGTAAGTAGAGTTACACAAACATTTGAACTATGAAACAAAATCAGTCTTTGACACGTAGAAGGTACAATAATAAGCATAGTTGCATTGACATGCCAAGTTCATCTAAGAGTGTTTAATAATTTGATTCTGCACTATACTGAACAAATTCTGAATGGAAATTCCATTTTGAATTCGATGCTGAAACAAAAATAAGTAAATGATGCTGAATTCAATCAGCAAATTAAGAAAATGAGTAAATCAAGGGCTTAATCAAAGTGAGAAAAAATTTAAATATCATAGGATCTTCCACTCCAATGCTTATATTATTTGGTACTAAAAGTTCAGTGCTAAATCTGCAATTGGGGCATATTAGGGTAAACAGCTTGATTAAGCATTTATTCACTAAACTCTTATCAAATGAGAATTCCCATAGACTTGGTTACAGAGCTTAATAAAATAAGCTAAAAAAAAAAAGCTTATTTTGATAAGGTTCATAGTTGTCTGGAAAGAGGAGGACTCAATGATTATTCGTTCACCGGAACCAGAAGTGAAAATTTTGGTAGATAGAGATCCCATAAATACAAAAGGCGTATAGATAGATAATAAGCTACTTTCATAAGCTTAAACAAGCCCTTCAGAACGCTCCCTCAATCATAGAAGAAGCGGAAAATGATGATAAAATGGCATTATTTAGCTCCTTAGTCGTTACTCATTCAATCCTCTTCTTCTATGATTGAGAGTAACGACTAAGGAGCTAAATAATGATTGAAATGATGATAAAATGATGATAAAATGGCATTATTAAAATTATTTCACTCTCAGTCAGTACAATCCTCTTTATGTAGTTTTTAATAATTTTCTAAATACCCAAAATTCGCTGAAAAGGCTGGAAAAGCACCATTATGAAGTCACAAACATATTAACAAAGCAACAGATACAGCTACTGCAGTACATATACCATTCAAACGATAAACAGAAAAACAAGATCTCTGTTATTTAGTCACCTCTTAAAAACTCTACAGCTTCATCTAGGACAAGGTTAAGCAACTGATCATATCCTTTCAGAGTCCCTGTCACTGCAATCCAACAAAACAAAATATAACAAAAAATATACATGTAGAAGAGTTTATTTGCATTTTAATTATGAAAGCTAACTCCCAATCGAGTACTTGCAATTCAAAACGAAACGAATTTCATACTTCCTCCATCATTTTAAACAATCAATAAATAAATCATTAACCACTTTTAAAAAAATCACAAAAGAAGGAAATTGGGTAACCTAACCTTGTCTTCCACCAGTAAGCTTAACTTGAACGCCTTTGTCTACAAACTTTGCAAGGTCCAAAACCGTTTCTTTTCTGCCCGACTGTGTCAATTATAAAATGCATTCAAAACAAGCAAAACGTAAATGAAAAAGGGGGCAAAACCCTAAAAGAAGACAGAGAGATGAAATAGTTTTTTTGAAATTGAAGATGCGATTGGGGTTTGCTGAAACTTACCATGCTTAATCGACGTAATGAAGGGCTTCCTTTAGTGCTGCTTTGTGTCTGTGCGACAATGAAAAGAGAAGAACCGAAGCGAAAGTTATAGTATACTGTGGATTTGAATATACAGAGAGAGACCTTGGAAGAAGCGAGGACTGAAGAAGAGCTAATGGGGGCCCAATATATATATTGCTGAGAAAAGTGACGTTGGAAATAACTTTGAAACAAAATACAATAAAATATGTATTTTAAAAAATATTACTTATTAGAGACATTTTTATTATAAATTGTTTTTATTTATTTATTTTTAGAATATTTGTTTTGATTATGTGTAAAAAAGAATATTTCTTTTAATTTTTTTAAGTGAAACTCATATTAAAAAAATTATGATCACCCAACACATAGATCAACTAAAAGATATAGATAAAAGATAATTTTATTGCCCAAAGTAATGCCATTCTGTTCTAAGTGAATTATCTCTATTACTTAAACAAACAAAAAAAAATTATGAAAATAAATTTTAACCCTCTCTTTATTTCATGGAAAAGAAGATGAAAGCAGATAGAGAAAAATTCAAAGCTCAAAAATATAGTAGAGAATCCATTTTCATTTTTTTAAGAAAAATATGTTCAGAGATAAGGGATCATAATAACTTGTAAGTGTTTTTATACTTGCATTTTAAAAAATACCTAACTCTGGAGACTCGTGGTCATACATGTATCATTGTTAAATCTGATGAATATTTAAATATTCATATACAAACTTATTATATGCATCCTAATTACTAAATAGAAACTCATTTTAATTAAAAAAGTTTTATTATAGATATAACAAATATATTTAGTTAAATTCAAATTCATTATCATAAAATAATTAATTACAAAATGTAAAGTACATTCACTATCGAAAACAAAATAGAATAACTGAGTTATTAAAGTTTTTTTTTTTTCAAATGTGACTGGTTTTTTACAACTAAAATTATAATTTTTGTCCTATGTGATAGTATTTACCAACTGTTGGGTTTTTTTCACCATTAAAATTAATAACTTAAAAAATATCAAATTAAAATTAAAAAGATAAAGAATCAAGATGTATAAAAACATAAGAAATCAAATTAAAACTGGTAAACGACTAATTTCATCTTTTATTTTTTTATTCTGTCATAAAGGTTTCAATTCAAGCTCAAACTACTTGAGTTTCACTAAAAATCATAAAAGATTTTATAGATGAATGAGGGGTTGTATCATTTTATAAAATTAGGTTGTAATTTATGAAAAGATGTAAATATGAAAGGTTATTTCATGAAAGTGTGTGTTATTTCATAAAAATAACAAAAATGTGTATATTACTGAAAAGATACAGATATAAAATATATATTTTTACCAAAAGTCGAAGTAGTTCTTCATAAGTAGTTATGAGATATAATTCTTTAAAGATTTTATATCTTCATCAAAAGGTATAAGATGATATATAAATAAAACCAATCCATATACAAATAGTGCCACAGAAAAGGAGAGTTCATTCTTTGTCGACACAAATATAATGGTTGTTCGCAGCGGCGGTGCTTGGAACAAAAATTGGAGGGGGCAAGCCAAAAAATATTCACCAAGGGGCCAAGCTAATTAAGGTTATAATATCTATAAATAAATTAAATATAATAATTTTGATAATTAATATCACTACTTATAAGTGATTTTAAACCTTTGATGATATTTTTCAAATATTAATTATTTTCTATATTAATTGTGAGTGTTTTATTGAGTAGGTTGAGCCCAAAAATTGCATTTTATGATAATAAAATATTTTTCATATTTAATTACTATCACTTGTCAGAATTTTTTAAATTTTTTACACTTTTATACCTTCATCTCTACTGAATTAAAAAACTGAAAAAAAAATTATTTGTAATTTTTTTTCTGGAAAAGAATATTGCAATAAACATTAGTTTTATTTATTATAAAAACAAAATATGTATGAAAATGCATAAAAAATTAAAATTTTCTATGAATTTTCAATAAACTTAAGGAAATTATTATATTTTTTATCAAAATTATAGTAAAAATTGTACAAAAAAATTGTAAGAAAATCAATAAATTAGTAGCAGAAATTTGAAAGAAAAATATCACAAGTTCAAGTCATATTGTATAATTATTTAAATTGAATAATAATAATTAAATATTACTCTTCTTTATGTAGTTCAATGACATAAAATACTTAGGAAACAGAAAATAATTAACTTTGAATTAAGAATATTATTAAGATCGATCTTATAAGTTTCTATTAAAAATATAAATAGTTTCTAAGAGAGAGAAAAATGTATATGTATATAAAACTTTTTCACAAAAGCCCCCTTGTCCTTTGAAAAAGCTCCGCCATTGGTTGATCGTATACTTGATCTTCTATGAAGATTTCTTTAGAGATTCTTGAATAAGCTTCAATTTTAGAGTGGATCAAGGGCATTTTATGTTACATAATTGATGATATTCACATTCAGGATGTTAACCTATCTATTCGAGATCTTTTGAGAAATGGTGATTGGTGTTAGAGTCATGTGTTAACTGATGTTCCTAACATCCTATGTGGCTCAAGCTCGAGGTTGCCAACTTATTTTTAAGCACTGATACCCCCGATGTTGCTTGGGGACATGTTCTTGATGGTTTTTATTCAACCACTTCTGCTTACAAAAGGCTAACAAAAGCTATTCCTAAGTGTGGCTATTCCACCTCCAAAAAAATATTAAACACTTCATTTGGATTGTTGATCACCAAAGCATTCCAACAAACCTTTTAAAACTAATCGTCATAATTCCTTTGATCCTTTTTGTTTCAGGTGCAGTAGCAGTGAATAGTAAATTCTTCACCTTCTTAGAGACTGTCCCAAGGCAAGTGTCATCTAGAACGACATGCTTCATTTTAATGTTCGTGGTGGTTCCCCTCATGAAGACAACTCCACGTGGCTAAGAAGACATGCAACAAGTAGCAATGACACTCTTTTTGTAGTAACGTGTTGGTGGATTTGGAAGGTGAGGAATGAGATTTTTTTTTTTGTCACATCATGATCCTAACCTTCAAGAGATTATACCGCGGGTCTTTGTTCAAAAGCATAACATTCACCGGAAAAGGATGGTAAGGTGGTTCATCCATTGTATATTATATATACTAAGAAGTTCATGCACAAATTACACAATCAAAATATTAATTGGTTTAAAACCTTAAAATTGAATTGTTTAATTTAAAAATGAAATACATGACATGAGAATGTAACCAAAAAGAAGTAAATTGCAAAAACATGTCAAGTTATTCTTACAATCAATAGAAAAATATCAAAACATATAGCTTGACGTATTTTCATTACCGAAACATTGTTTGATAGAGGTGAAATATAGTTAAAAGGAGAAAAATGGATGGGAAACAAGAGTTGCGTATTGGAGAGAAATTCAAAGTTGTGGATCAGTAGTTATTTCTTCTTCTTTTTTTTTACCTATTTTCATTCACTTATTTAATTTGAGTAAAAATGAAGTTAAACAATCTCGTTAAAATAAATTGGTACAATTGATATTTACAATCAATCATCTTAATTGTAATAAGAGAATTATACCAATCGATTTTGATGAAATTAGTTAACCTTATTTTTTCTTGAAATAAGTTAGATGATTCCTTATTTTGTTCCCATTTCTTTTTTGTTTTTCTTAAATCAAATACATTTTCTATTTATCACTTTATTTTCATTTATCTTTTCTATTTCTTTATCTATCATATTTTTCACTTATTTCTTCCCTTCCTACTAAATAAACCCTAAATGTTCAAACCTCACTCATTTGATAAAAAGGAGGATAATATATCAAATTATACGAATATTAAATGTTATTATTTTTTTTATAATAAGACTAATATTATGAATTGAGCAAAATAAAATAACCAAGATAATATTGTAGTCTATATATTTTCATTGTTCAAGTCAATTAGGAAATTATGCTTAAATTGATCCTAAATGAGTTATCAATTAAAAAACTTAATGGAAACAAAATACTGACGGCATAATCTAAACATCTAGAGAGTTAACATACATCTAAACATAAAGGCATAATCAAAACACGTATATAGTAAGAAGTTTCTTTCGCTACACATATATTTGAGAAGTTGATTAATTATAGTTTCTAGAGAGTCACCTTACAACTAAATATAAAGACATAATAAAAAATCTAATAATAAGGAGCTCTATCCATTACGTATACTAAAATGTTGATGCATAAATTGCCTAATCAAAACAGTGACCAAAGATATCATAATTACATTTGGTTTCTAGAGAGTCAACATGCATCTAAACATAAAGACATAATCAAAACATCTAAAAACGGGAGTTTCGTTCATAACATGTATTGAGTAGTTTATTACATTTATTTTGTTGAAATCTCCAAAAACTAAACATAAAGGTATGATAAAAACATCTAGTGACAATGAGTTTCATCCACTACATATATTAAGAAGTTCATGCACAAATTACATAATCAAAACAGTTAACAAGGATATCAAAATTACATTTAATTTTTATAAAGTCACCATACATCTAAACATAAAGTCATAAACAAAACATCTATTAACAAAGAGCTCCATATGGTTACATTAAGAAGTTTATGTACAAATTGTATAATCAAAATAGACTAAAGATTACAGAATTACGTCTAACTTATAGAGTCTCACTATACATCTAAAAACAATCAAAACATCTAGTAAGGAGTTTCATCCACTACAAATATTAAGAAGATGATTACATCTAGTTTCTAAAGGATCACCTTACAACTAAAAATAATGACATAATAAAAACTTCTTATAACAAGGAGTTCCATCAACTTTATATACTAATAAGTTAATGCACAAATTTCATAATCAGTGACAAAAAAAAAATCATAATTACACTTAAACATAAAAACACTTACATTTGCAGTTCCATCCATTATGACTTTAAAAATTGACTTAAACAATGTATATTTAAATAGGATTTAACTTGAAGATAAAGGTCATTTCCTTTCTTCCCATTCAAAATCATTGTTATGAACTTATATTATATTCTTGAATTCTATTTCACAGAGTTAGGATTTTTCTAAACGGAACCTTCAATTTTATTAAACACAAAGTCATAAAGGTCTCTCTTCACCATTGCAGCAAGAGAAACAGATTGCACTCCACCTTGTTGGTAAAAAAGAAGAAAAGTTAGAGATCCAAGACCTCTAGTTGGTGAGATGATCAATTTTTAAGAAACACAAGTGACAGGGTTATTACTTTAACTTTATATAAAAACTAACCACATGTTGAGTTTACCAACATGGTAAGGGATAGTAGATTATTTGAATGTCTCACAATACAAACAATAACAAGACCATCCCCATTATTCTAGTTATTAGGTACAAAATTTTAGCTTCATTTATCAATTTCTAACCTAAGAGTAAAAAAAAAAGACAATTAGTTTAACATATATTATAGGATAATGACTATAAATTAAGAGGCATAAAATAACACCTATCTAAAGCAAAAGAGCAAAGGTCTCTACACCTAACACTAGTGGTAGAACAATTACTAAGAAATTTTTATGATGACTAAAATAAGTATAGTTAATAGTTAAGTCTTGATAGAGCAACTAACATTTTATATTGGTCAATATCTATTTGAGTAAATGTTAGTTTTGTGTCAATAATATGATTTTCAAATGTATCTTCAAAATATAATCTTATACATAAGGTTATGTTTTGGAGATACATATAAGAACTATATTATTGGTACAAAATTAGCGTTCACTTAAATAGAAAGTGACCATTGTAAAATGTCTTTATACTGGCAAGACTTGTATATATTTGTTGTAGTCATAAAATTTTTAAAAGAATTACTATGCCACTAGGTGCAAGATGTAGAAACCTTTGCTCTTTTGTTTTGGAAATTTTATCTTATACAATCTTAATTTAAATTCATGATCTATCTTAAATGTTAAAATAGTTGTTTTTTACTCTTAGTTTAAAAAAGGATAGATGAAGATGGAATTTGTTGTCAACCTAATATATTTCACTAGAAGATTGGGAATGGTCTTGTTGCTATTTTGCTTGTACTATAAAATTCAAATAATCCACTATATCGTCAGTTTTTACGTACAGTAATCCTGTCGATAGTGAGTTTTAATTAAAACTTATCATCTAAACAAGTTAGAGATCTTAGATATCTAATTTTTTTTTTCTTTCCTATAAACAAGATGAAGTGTCTGTCATTTCTCTTGCTGCAATGATGAAGAGAAACCTTCGTCACTTTGTGTTTAAGAAAATTGAAACTTTGATTTAGAAGATTTCTAACTCTTTGAAATGAAATGCAAGAATACAATTCAAGTTCATAACAATGAGTTTGAGTGGTAAAAAGAAAATGACCTTCATCTTCAGCCGGATTTTAAAAAGGTATTTTCAACAAATTGAACATTTTTAAAGATTTTATTTTATGAGAGCTTCTTAAAATAAGGGTTATGGACAGGGTGGAGGATGTCTCCCACTTATATACTCTATTTTGGTATTATTTCTAGCTGAAGTGGAACTTGGATCTTTCCCAGTAGAGCTCCTTCAAAAAATGCTAACTTATATTTTAAGGATTTCAAATTTCACATTTGAAACAAAAATTTTGAAATTGGAATTCAACTCACCCGCGTGTTCTCTTTCATATGGAAAAAGAGTATGTGAGAAAACCCTGCTCCCGCTGTCAAATTTCTATTCTCGTAGTGGATTAACCATAACCCTAACGTTTCAGTCATGCTTCTCTGCTGTTGGCTGCTCTACTCTGCCTTAAGCTTTCTATTCTTGTTGCTATTCGCTGCTCTTCGAAAGAAGCTACCGTGGCTTTGATAAACAATTTCACACAATAATGTCTGTTGTAGTTGCTTTTTCTTTTTGACGTGTTGAAGACTGCTTTTTTCTGTGTTGGTTTGAAAGGAAAACACGGACCAATAGAAAATGGGCTTTTTTTTTTCCTTCATTATAATCCAAACCGTTTTTTGAGAGTGAAGAGAG
>PYAF01005821.1:1097666-1111280 GCA_007407185.1 Glycine tomentella | reverse complement strand
TTTTTTTTTTTTTTTTTTTTTTTTTTTTTTTTTTTTTTTTTTTTTATCTTTGTTCAGACTCACTTTTTGCTATTTTTTGTATTTTGCTTTTTCTCTCCTCTACTCAACTCTTGTTTTCCATCCATTTTTCTCCTTTTTACTATATTGATTGTAAGCTTAACATGACATGTTTTGATATTTATTTTTTTTTGGTTATATTCTCATGTCATGTATTTCATTTTTAAATTAAACAATTCAATTTCAATGTTTTAAACGAATTAACATTTTCTCATACTTTTAATTTTTCCGCCTTGTTATCTCTTTTTTCCTTCTTTTTTTTCCATTGCATCATTGGTTATAATATTTTCCCCCTCTTTCTCTCAAGGTGTACATACTTTGAGGAGTGTGAAAAACCATTTTTCTTATTAAACCAACCTCGGTAGTTTTTCAGAATTTGGATTTTTTGGTATCAATTCATGATAAAAGCATAGCACAAGTCCAAAAAACCTTCTCTAAAAAAAAAGTCCAAAAAACCTTACCGCAACAATGAACTAATTGATAGCTAAATAGACACATTCTGAATCTTGTTGTCATAATTTTCTATCAGAACTTTCGACAGAAGGACGTGGCATACTTATTAACTCAGATGGATAACTAGTCTTGGCTATCATTAAACAAACAACTAAACAATTGCTATTCAGTTCCATCAAAATTTTGACAATTTCTTTTGTAACTGTCAAACCTCTAACTTTCGGAGTGGTGGGGGCTTCCGGATCATAGTTGCTTGCTCAAAGGAATAAGCAATTTCTATCAGCTTTGACTCTGAGCCTTTCAAACCTCCAAAGCAAATTCCAAATGGCACACCCTTTTCATATCCTGCTGGAACAATTACTCCAGGATAACCTCCTATAGCAAGTATAGAACTAAAGGTTGAAGAAGGTACTACCACCGCATCAAGTTCATTTGTTATCATTAATTTCTCAAATCCATTGTGGGACAATCTAGACATATTTAATACCGCTTGATTAAGTTCCTCTACTCCATTTGTCTTTTCAGCTAACAACAAGAGATCTTGGTCGTACTCCTCGAGTTTCTCCTGCAATTTTCATAGAATCATACCACTCTTAAGTGGCTATATATACTTATCTATTTTATTTTTTAACTATGAACAACTAAATATATAGAAGTAGCTTTTTCACATACTCACCAATTCTGGGTGTTCCTTGTTGAAGGCTATCACATCGGCCAAGCTTCTCACTGGGGAATTAACCAAGTCTCCGAGGTACGCGTTCAAGGATAATTTGAAATCATATGCCATAGCAATCTCTTCACTTTGACCATCAATAATTTCTTCAATGTTTTCTATCTCCAAGTTGTCAACCAAAACTGCTCCTTTTTGCCTTAGTTTGAAGGAAGCATATGAGACTGAATACACCAATAAGTAACTAATACTACTATTTAATAGTTTAATACTTAACAGTTGACACAAATATTAATTTTCATTACCTTAATGTTTTGAAGTGCAGTTCTAAAGTTTTGTGCATAACAGTATCAGCTCCAAAACCGTAGAAAAATCTCACAACACCTAATCTCTTTCCTCTCAGTCCCTCTTTCTTTAGAAATTGAGCATAGCCACCTTCTGGGACATATTTTGATGCTTCAATTGTTGCCGGATCATTGATGTCGATGCCTGCAATGGTTTCAAGAACAAGAGCAGCATCTGATACAGTCCTGCAGATTGGTCTGTACCGGCCCACATGATGTTACACACTTAATGCAATAAAATGTAGTATTTTGATAGGGGAAGTAATTATGCTTGCAAATTTCAAACAGCTATGATATAAAGAAAATGGTGCCATTACCATAGACAGATAGACTTACCCAACTGTGTCTTGTCTTGGGGTGATTGGAACTACCCCTGCTCTACTAGTGAGACCAACCGTTGGTTTGATACCCACTACTGAGTTAACGTTTGAAGGGGATAAAATGGACCCATCAGTCTCAGTACCAAGGGACACTGCCACCAAATTTGCTGCCACCGATATTGCTGATCCGCTACTAGATCCACTTGGACCACCCATTGTGTATGGATTCTGCGCAACACAAATCACATATTAGTAAGTAGCAACCGTTTAATTTTTTAAGAATATGGTTTCAACCATACAAACCTATGTATAACTTTTTAGAATCATTCACCCCAACGTATTGTTTTCACTTTTCAGTCATTTTCTATAACCTCATTTATGTAACTTAGCAGCTTCCAAATTTACAAGAGAAATGTTGGTAATACATGTTTTTAACATGCCCTTTATAAATATCATATTTTACATTTTAGTTCTTAGAGTTGCAATTTTTTTACCCTTATGGTGCTTGCCCTCTGAAGTCGCTTAACACCATTTGAGATGAACTCGTTTGAGATGAATGTAGATTAAATAAATCACGTCACTTTCGTTTCCAACAACATTAGTCTACATTTGACGGCGAGAATCAAAGGTAAAAAAACTTTCAACTATGGGGACTACAATGGAATGCTTTAAACTACAGACACTAAAAAAATGTTGCAACTATATGGACCAAAAAGGTAATTAAAGATTTATTTATTGAGCCCATTTATAATTTTTACTTTATCAATAAATTTTAAACAATAGCAAAGAGCAAAGTGTATATTAAAAAGAATGTGTTAAACATGGTATTCTCATGTGACTTTTGAACAGATAGATTTGACTTGAAATACAAGAACAAGCTCAGATTAAAGTAAGAAAAAGCAAGTGAACAAATCACCTTCCCCTGTCCACCTCTGGCACTCCAACCACTGGGTGCTGCATTGGACCTGTAAAATGCCCACTCACTCATGCTGGCCTTGCCTAAAATGATAGCCCCAGCTTCTCTTAACCTGGAAACTACACCTGCATCTCTAGGCACCACAGAGCCCAGAAGAGCAAAAGAGCCTGCAGTGGTGTTCATCTTATCCTTGGTTGCAATGTTGTCCTTAACCAAAATGGGTATTCCATGCAGCGTTGAAAGAGACCCCGGTGCCTTAGTCTTTCTCTCATGGTCAGCTTTGTCAGCTTGTGATAGTGCATCTGGGTTCAACTCCAACACCCCTTTCAGAACTGGGTTTTGCGTTTCTATTTGTTTGAGGTAGAAGTCAACGACTTCCCTAGAGGTTAGTTGTTTTGTCCGAAAAGCAAGTTGGAGATCATAAACGGTTGCCTCTTCGATTGAGAGTCCTTTGGCCTTGGTAATAATGGAGAAGAGAAAGTGACTAGAGGGATTAAAAAAGAGGACTTCAAAAAAAGAAAAAAGAAAAGAAAAGAGAAACCTCGTACCGTGTCGGAAGCCATGAAAACACCACCTCAGCCTTCAGGTACTTCAGTCTTCAGCGGCTAACTTCCTGCGATTTTCACGAAAGAGAAAGTGAACCTAGGGATCGACCATCATACGTTTCTACTCCAATCTTATCTCAGTCTGATCCAGCATGAAGCATCGTAGAATTGTGCGATTTCAGGAGTTAGATCGCTATTTTAAAAACGACTTCAGTCTCATTTAGAAAATTTAGTCAACCCAATAGTCATAAATATGTTAAAAGGTTAATTGAATACTACATTTTAGGACTAAAAAACATGTGACCAATTTATTTTAATAAATATAAATATTATTTTTTGTTAATATTATTATATTTATTAAAAAGTTGTTTTAATTACACTAATTTAGACTAAGTTGAAGTCTCATATTGATTAGAAATAATATGATTCTAAAAAATATATAAATAAGGATTAATTCTTATCTTATAAGTTAGAATCAGAAGCAGTTATATATTAGTTAATTGGTGTCTAATAGAATAACAAACATATTAATTGAAAGTGAATAAGAGTTGAGAAGATTTATCTCATACAAAAAGTGACAGCAAAGTTTTATTTTTTACTCAAAAGTGTGAAAGAAAATGATGATATGATGAAAAGAATTATGATAGGTGAGAAAAGTATTTAGAATTATGAGAATAATGATTTTTTTAGTTAGCAAATTAAGGATATATACTGATATTGTAGGGTATAAAGAGTACCCAAACCTATATACAAATAGGAATAATGATAATAGCAAGTAGTGGATAAATTTCTTGTTTTGCAAGAAAATGTCCATTTTTTTTAATATAAAGAAATAAACATGCGCTTGACTAGATATTGTTTGTTCTGTTTTACAAGAATTTATTGTAATAGCATTATGTTTTAGCATATCGATATATAGTAGGTTATTTTCAAGCTCAAATAATTAGAAACTAAGTTGTTATCGTATTCTTGTTATTGATAGGATGTTGAGTTAGAATCTCATTCTAATTAAATATTCTAGTGATTCAAGAATATCCAACTGCAATAGAACCGGGATAAGAGAACTTTCTCCACCCTTTTTTTTTTACGCCCGACTCTTTACTCTTAAGAATACTAATAGATATGAAAAAAAAAACTCAAAGTAAAGGATTAAAATGTTCTTGATCAAAAGCACAAACTATACTAGTATATAGTCAATCAAACAACAGAAAAAATAAAACTTATTATATTAGAGAACTAAAAATATGAAAAATTAAAGAAAAAAAATAGAACCCTTGTATGAGTTAACATAACATCTCACACAAGCAATGAATCACAATCTCCACGGTTGAAGTTGAATTAGAAACCCAACGTCAAGAAGTAATTATTCAAATTTCAACGCGGTGTAATGGTTAAGTAATTTGCTAACTCAATTTTACTAAGACTGCTTTGTGTATGTGTGAATCAGAGTTTTTTTTTCCTCTTCAGTCTTCTCCACACTCCCTAAGTTGCTGTTTTACTTGATTTAACATATAAGTATTTAACGTCCCTTCCTCGTATGCTTAATTTGTCCCTTCCCTACTCGATAACTAAGAGACATAATTGGCTTACAATTTTGAGTCTTTCTCCATTTAGAGAAAGAAGCCGCACCCAACATAAAGGCTATGATGAAGAGCATGGGAAACTCACGAATTTTTGGAGGTAGACGTTTACTTCACTGAAATTCCACTTATAAAGTTGGTATTCGTGGTCCAAGCGATGGCTAGACATGCAGGATCCCTACTCCCTAATATCGTGGAGAAGCAGCAACATTAGATGCAATAAGAATCAAAAAGAAGAATTATTGGAGTGCATGTGGCCCTCCGGCTTTCCTCGTATACATTAAAATTTAGCTTAGACTTCTTGAGTTTCATATATACATCATTATTTTGATATGTCTATAAAGATTGAAATAAATCAGGTGATTTTACCAAGGTGTATAGCCTATAAAAACAATACAAGTCTAAAAAACCTCAGTGCAATGAACTCAGATAGCTAAATAGACACACTTCAAATCTTATTGCCATATATGGTTTTTGTCAGAGTTCCTGATAGAAGGACATGACAATACTTTATTTACTCTTTTAGATGGATAACTAGTCTTGGCCATTATTAAACAAACAAACACTTGGCTATCCAATTCCATCAAAATTCTGACAATTTTTTTGTAACGGTTAAACCTCTAACTTTCGGAGTGGTGGGGGCTTCCTGATCAAAGTTGCTTGCTCAAAGGAATAAGCAATTTCGATGAGCTTTGGTTCCGAGCCTTTCAAACCTCCAAAGATAATTCCAAATGGTGCACCCTTTTCATATCCCGCTGGAACAGTGACTCCAGGATAACCTCCCCTTGCAAGTATACGAACAAAGAATGAAAAAGGTACCACCACTGCGTCAAGTTTATTTGTTATCATTAATTTCTCAAATCCAACAAGTGACAATCTTGCCATGTTTAACACTGCTTCCTTCAGTTCCCTAACTCCATTTGTCTTTTGAGCTATCAACATGAGATCTTGGCCATACTCCTCAAGTTTCTCCTGCAATTTCCATACCAATGTTATTATATCTATATTCGAGTAAAATGAGATTTAGGTGCTTAATTTTTGGTTAAAATTAGTCTTAGTCTAATAAAATTCGAATAATAATAGAGAATGTGTTAAAAATAACATAATATTAGTATTTCTATTTGATAATTGATGAATTTCGTCTTCCCTTATAGAATTTAATATATTAGAATGATGGACAAAATTCATCAATAAGATGAATTTTAGCGAGAATTTTTACCCTATCTATGTTAACCATGAACTACTAAATAGAAGTGGCTTTTTTACATACCAATTTTGGGTGTTTCTTGTTGAAGGCTATCACATCGGCCAAGCTTCTCACTGGGGAAGCAACTAAGTCTCTGAGGTATGCGTTCAAGGATAATTTGAATTCATATGCCATAGCAATGTCTTCACTTTGATCATTCAAGATTTCCAGAATGTTGTTTATCTGCAAATTGTCAACCAAAACTGCTCCTTTTTGCCTGAGTTTGAAAAATATATGTATGAGACTAAATAATGCAGTAATTAATACTTGACACAAATAGTAATTTTCATTACCTTAGTGTTTTCAGGTGCAGTTCGAAAGTAGCATGCTTAAAAGTGTCATTTCCAAAACCGTAGAATGTTCTAACAACACCTAATCTCTTTCCTCTCAGTCCATCTATCTTTAGAAATTGAGCATAGTCATCTCTTGGAACATATTTTGATGCTTTGATTGTTGCCTTATCATTGATGTCGACGCCTGCAATGGTTTCAAGAACAAGAGCAGCATCTAATACAGTCCTGCAAATTGGTCTGTACCAGCCCACAAGATGTTACACATTAAATGCAACACAAGATGTATTTTGACGGGAAAAATAATCATGCTTGCATAGTGCAAACAGTTTTGATATAAAGAAAATAGCAAATTACATCAATACTTAAGATTTTTTCGAATCACACAAAATACTATTCTTTGTTTAATGTTTATAACAACTTCCCTTGTAGTTATAGGAGTGAATCATTAAGGGAATTAGTAAAATAATAATATATAAGGAGAATGTCAGTATAATGTTTTAAACATTAAAGGGGTTAGTGTAAGAATAGAAAGAAAAAAAGTGTATGTAATTCGAAAAAAGCTCAGAAGATTGAAGGGTAATTTGTTCAAAAGAAAATGGTGACATTACCATTGACTTACCCAACTGTGTCTTGTAATGGGGTGATTGGAACTACCCCTGCTCTACTAGTGAGGCCAACTGTGGGTTTAATGCCCACTACTGAGTTAGAACCTGAAGGGCATAAAATGGACCCATCAGTCTCACTACCAAGGGACACTGCCACCAAATTTGCGGCCACTGATATTGCTGATCCGCTACTAGATCCACAGGGATCACCCATTGTGTATGGATTCTGTACAAGTCAAATCACATACTAAGTTTAATTTTTAAGAATATGTTTTCAACCATATAAATCTATATGTATATTTCTTTTGGGTGAATACTTGGGCTGCCTGGGCCGGAGTCAGACACTGGGAAGATCCATTTAAGAGAGACTTCTCTCAATAGATGTCCTTCCATGCATGCGAACCTGAGAATCTAACTACTAACCATATGCTTAGTTAAGGAACATGACTATCTACTAACTACTAACCATATTACACTATGTTGACTCAACAATTGAAACATAAATATAATAGATTACTTTATTATGAACTTTGCAAATCATCAAAAATAGACATATATATGCTATGAGAAAAAAATTAAACAGATAGATTTGAGTTGAAAAGCAAGAACAAGCTCAGAAAAAAGTGAGAAAAAGCAAGTAAATCAATCACCTTTCCCTGTCCACCTCTGCCATTCCAACCACTGGGTGCATCATTCGACCTATAATATGACCATTCACTCAGGGTGGCCTTGCCTAAAATGATAGCACCGGCATTTCTTAACCTGGTGACTACACCTGCATCTCTAGGCACCACAGAGCCCAGAAGTGCAAAAGAGCCTGCAGTGGTGTTCATCTTATCCTTGGTTGCAATGTTGTCCTTAACCAAAATGGGTATTCCATGCAGTGGTGAAAGAGACCCTGGTGCCTTAGTCTTTCTCTCATGGTCAGCTTTGTCAGCTTGTGATAGTGCATCTGGGTTCAACTCCAACACCCCTCTCAGAACTGGGTTTTGGGTTTGTATTTGTTTGTGGTAGAACTCAACAAGTTGCCTAGAGGTTAATTGGTTTCTCCTGAAAGCAAGTTGGAGATCATAGACAGTTGCCTCTTCGATTGAGAATCCCTTGGCTGTGGTAGTTGGTAAAAATAAGGAAGAGAAAGTGACTAGAGGGATTAAGAAAATGAGTTGGAAAAACAAAGAGAAACTTCGTCCTATGTTGCAAGCCATGAAAGCACCAAGATATTATACTATTCAATTATTTTTCTGAATGGCAATGTTCTGTATTTATATGTGCTTCTTAATCATTAAGGAAGTAAAAAATAAAGGTTAAATTAATTTTTTTTCTAATTCATTATTTATGTTTAATTTGATTTTTTTTATTTTTTATTACTTTGTCGTCTACTTTTTATAAGTAGTTCAATTTGATCATTTAATTTTTTTGGGTTCAATTTGGTTTTCTAATTTCTAAAATTGATTCATTTTTATGAAAAATGTATATTTTGTGATCGTTTAAAATTATTTACTAACAATTTTTAACCGCCGCAAAATGTAATTTCTTACAATTTAGACTTAAGGATCAAATTGAATCAATTTAAAGAAGGCTAAAACATGTTTTTCGTCAGTATAAATATCAAAAAATTTAGAATTCATCCCTGCAAAATTTTCGATATATTTTTCATTCTCATAAAATTCAAATGTATTGTTTATTGGCCAAGGGCTAGACTTTGATGAATCTGAACCTATGTGACATTTCTTAAAACTTAAATTATAAAATGCAATTTTTTGGGAGTTAAAAATCACCAAACATTGTAGTAAAAAGAAATAAAATCACAATTTGTGACCGTTAAAATTGCCACAAATTGTAGGATTTTTTTTCTTTTTCAAAATACCCTTTTCTTCCAAGCCCATAATAGTTGTCACTCGTCGCGGCACCACCTGCACCACCTCCTTTATCGTGTGATCAACCACCACCCTACCCATCTCCTCCATGTTGTGTCGCCACCTACACCGCCTCCTCCACCGTGCGTTAGTAACAACACCACTCGAACACTACTATCAAATTTGGTGGCATCAGGGTCGTCAGCAGAGAGGGTGGTTCATGCAAATAGTGGCACGCGTGGAGGAAGTGATGCAGGTGGTGGCGCGACGCGAAGGAGATGGGTAGGGTGGTGGTTTCGCATTGTGGTTGACACAAATGGTGAGGGGTGATGTTTGCGTGCGGGTTGGTGACATAGTTCTATGTGTCCAATTTTTAACGGACACACATCAAATATTTAGACTCGGATTCATTCAAGTCTAACTCTAGGAAAAAAATAATACATTTCAATTTTATGAAGATGAAAAACAATATCAAAATTTTTGCATGAATGGATTCTAAATTTTTTGATTTAATTACAATGAAAAATATATTTTAACCTTTAAAAATTTAGAAAACCAAATTGAATTCATAAAAAGCTAAAAAAGTTCAAATTAAATCTACAAAATAAATTAAATGACTAAATAATTAATTTAACAAAAATAAAATATCTAGCAATACTCCAACGTGATTCACAGCTTGTAATAATTAAGTGGGGCAGTGACACATTTTTATTCTTTTTTGCACATCGCTTTATTCGATAATTCTCTTTTTTTTTTCTCTCCTTTTATAAGATTTATTCGATAATTTTGACGTGAATAAAAATTGAGAAGATTTCTCCCATTCAAAAAGTGACGAGGAAGTTTTGTTATTGACTCAAGTGTGAAAGAAAATAATGATATTGAAGATAATTATTATGGGTGGGAAAAGTATTCAGCTTTAGCATATGCTAATAATGATGGCGATATTGAAGATAATTGTTATGGGTGGGAAAAGTATTCAACTTCAGACCTGTTTGGATGTTAGCTTCTCTAAAAATATTTTTAGAAGAAGAAAATAAGAGTAAAAAGATGAAATGAACTTCTCCATAAGTAAAAATAAATTTTTCATTAGTTAATTTGTAGATGTCATCTCGTCTTTTAGAGAAGTCACATTGGTGAGCTTCTACAAATTAACTAATAGAGAGCTTATTTTTACTTATGAAGATGCTCATCTCATCTTTTTGCTCTTATTTTCTTCTTCTAGAAATGCTTTTAGAGAAGCTTACCCAAATAGATCTTTCAGCATATGCTAATAATGATGACGAAACCATCGTTTATGGGTAGTTATTTTTTTCTAAATTAGCAAATGAGAATAAATTTTAAATATATAATTAAAAAGAGATAAGTCATACAGTATGTTATGATTTTTAATTTAAAGTGATAAATTATTTTACGATTTTTGCTTTTTTTTAATTATAAAAAAATTTATGACTTCTTAATTTTTTAAGATGTTAAAGTTGTAAATAATTTTATTTAAATTAATGTTTTTAGTTTTAGTTTTATTTAATATATTTTTTATAAATGAAACATTAATAAAATGAAGTTGTAATTATATATATGACTTTAAAGTTGAATTCGTTGGAATGCATTTCAATTAGAAAAAAATCTTTAACATTAGGGAAAATATAAAAAAGATTGAATAAAATAATTTAGAAAATATTAAATAAAAAAATATATAAAATATTAAATAAAATAAAATTATTTATAACTTTAAAGTCCTAAATAATTTACAACATCAAAGTTATATTAAAAAAATTTAAAGAAGTCGTAATTTTTTTTTATGATTTTAGTAGAAAAAAAGCAACAATTATAAAATGATTTATTATTTTGAATACAGAAGTCGTGAGATACGACTTATTCCTTTTTAGATATTTATTTAAAATTTACTGATAATTTAGAAAAGAAAATATCCCTAAAATTTCGTTTCACCGAATAATGATAATAGTAGTTGATAAATTTTTTGTCCGGCAAGAAAATGTAATGTGTAACTAAATAAATATAAGTAGTACGATGACGAGGGGGAAAAAATACAGGATAAAAACTTCGAGAGTTCATACTGTCTTTATTTATGACTAATGACTAATGACTAATATAAACTAAACTAAGAAATTCGTTACGGTTAACTGTGAATAAAATGTTGGGTAAATAATTATTTTTGTTTTTGAATGTATAGAGTGTTAATAAATTTATTCTTAAAGATGAAAATTTAAATTTTTATTTCTCAAAGTGAAAAAAATGCGACAAATTCATTCATCCGTTAACTTCCGTCCATTATTATTAATTGAAAGAGCCTACGTGACATATTCAGGGATGAATTTATCATTGTTTTACAAATTAAAATGCACATCTATTAAATTAATCCTTACAAAAAAATGAGACTCAAATTGATTTTTTCATTATCTAATATTGTCATAATAGAAATTTCAGAGTAACAGACAAATTATGTTTATTTATTAATATTATATTTATTATTATGTTTATTCTAATTTATGTTTGTTTTCCTTTTTTAAATGTATTTTATTGTAATATTATGTTTGCAATGATTAAAAAAAGGGAGAAGATGAAGATTAAATTATATTTTAGGTAAAGTGCTAACAAATTCATCCCTGAACATGTAAAGTATTGACAAATTCGTTCCTAAATGTGTCATGTAGACCAGGGCCGGTTCTGGGCCCATTCAAGATGTCCAACCACACATGACCCCAAAAAATAAGGGGTCTCAAATATTAATTATTGCAACATATGTTTAATGCTGAAAATTAGAGGAGATGATAATGCTTACTTTTAATAACCAAGGGGTCCAAAGTTCAATTCTCACCAACAATAATTTTTACTACTTTTATATTTCATCCAATGAAGAGCTATAAAAATAGTGTTTGGTAATATTTATTGAGCAAAGTATTTACCCTATTTACCCTAAAATGTTCTTGATCAATAATAAACCTTAGCTCTTCTCTTCTCTCTCCCTAAAGTTGTTGTATAATTACTTCATTAACCCTTCCCTATATGTCTTAGTTTGACTCTTCTCAACTCGACAAAAGACACATAATTGACTTACAAATTTGAGTCTTTCTCCTTTTAGAAAAGGAAACCGCACCCAACAAAAAAGCTATGAAGAGCAGGGAAACTTAATAAATTTTGGAGTGAGACGTTCACTCACATATCTTCATAATTCTGCTTATAAAATTGGTAGATCTATTTTAAGATCTTAGAAAGAGAAAAAGAGAAAAAAATATATTTTTTTTAATATTGTGCAGATTATAAAATTTTTTTTTATAAAAATTCATTTTTTATATTAAAAATCTATATACCTCCTTTATTAAAAAATTTAATAACAATCATATCTTAAATTTAATATCATACACTAAAAATATTCTAACAATACAAAAGAAAATTGGCCTCAGAGGCTCTTTATGTTCTGTCAAAGTCTTGATGAACGGTTGGGCACTATTGGAGTGCACGTGGGCCTTTAGCTTTCCACGTATACATGATGAAGCCAAGCAATGGAATATACCTTTAATTGTGGCATATGATGGAACAGAACTTTTATACTTTTAGTTTTATACTATAGTGTTAGGTTGATCATGGTTCCTAATTTCTACAAGTGTGAACAAGAACTCAAATTATTATACTGGATAATGTTTTGGTGGATTCTAAGGCGAAGCCATGCAATTAGGGACTCATGCGTAAATCCTTGTTTTTTACTTGTGATAACAGGTAATTTATCGGAAGAAAAAATTAAAAAAAATAAACAACACACACAAAAAAATTATATTTTAATAGATAAAGATTACCGGTTTATTAAGTTACAGATTTGAAATTAAAAATAGATTACTTGTTGAACCGGTAGAAAAATTTAATTCATTTATATTTTTTTATGATAAAAAATTTTTTTTTTTAGTAATCTCTACCACAACTCCCACCACCACCACCATCACGCCAACAACCTGCCAGTGCCGTTGCTGCCACTCTCGGATCAGTTCTTCTTTGTTCTTTATCATCTATGTCTCTTCTTCCACCTTCACTACCGTTCATACACCAATGGATTTTCTGGATTTTTTCTGATCCACTCCACTCGCCAACCCCCTACCACCAGTCCACCACCATTCTACGGTTGTTTTCTTCATTTTAATTTCTCAATTCCTTCCAAATTTTAATCATTTTTTTCAATTTTCTGCAGAAAAATGCAATGAACAGTAGAAAGAAAATGAAAGAAGTAGAAGAGGGGCAGCGACGATGGGAGGTTACGACTTTGAAGTCGTAATGCTTTTTACGACTTCATTTGTTTTTTATGTTACTTTTAAATTTTTAACTTTTTTATGTTCATTTTTTAAAAACCTTATTTTATTAGTTTTTCATTTTCTAAAACTTTGTATATATTTTTTAACTTGTTTTTTTGAATTTATTTAATTTCATTTAATATTAGAATATTATTTTAAATGCTTTTATTAAATATATTTTAATATTATTTTATTTAATATAGTTTATAAACTTTTGATATATTTTTATGTATTATTTTATTTAATATATTTTTATATTTTTGTTTACTTTAGAATATTCTATTTAAATATTATGTAAAATTTAAAAAAATTAAGTTTAAAAATTGTCCTCAGAAGTTGTAGGATTTTATAGGACTTTAAACTATTTTTTTACTTTTATAATTATTAACACAAAATCATTTATAATTATTAAAACTTAATAAATTAAATAA
>PYAF01005821.1:1029306-1097566 GCA_007407185.1 Glycine tomentella | reverse complement strand
ATTAAAATTAATAACTTAAAAAATATCAAATTAAAATTAAAAAGATAAAGAATCAAGATGTATAAAAACATAAGAAATCAAATTAAAACTGGTAAACGACTAATTTCATCTTTTATTTTTTTATTCTGTCATAAAGGTTTCAATTCAAGCTCAAACTACTTGAGTTTCACTAAAAATCATAAAAGATTTTATAGATGAACGAGGGGTTGTATGACTTTATAAAATTAGGTTGTAATTTATGAAAAGATGTAAATATGAAAGGTTATTTCATGAAAGTGTGTTATTTCATAAAAATAACAAAAATGTGTATATTATTGAAAAGATACAAATATAAAATATATTTTTTTACCAAAAGTCGAAGTAGTTCTTCATAAGTAGTTATGAGATATAATTCTTTAAAGATTTTATATCTTCATGGAAAGGTATAAGATGATATATAAATAAAACCAATCCATATACAAATAGTGCCACAAAAAAGGAGAGTTCATTCTTTGTCGACACAAATATAATGGTTGTTCGCAGCGGCGGAGCTTGGAACAAAAATTGGAGGGGCCAAGCTAATTAAGGTTATAATATCTATAAATAAATAAAATGTAATAATGATGATAATTAATATCATTACTTATAAGTGATTTTAAACCTTTGATGGTATTTTTCAAATATTAATTATTTTCTATATTAATTGTGTGTGTTTTATTGAGGAGGTTGAGCCCAAAAATTGTATTTTATGATAATAAAATATTTTTCATATTTAATTAACATCACTTGTCAGAATTATTTTTTTACACTTTTATACCTTCATCTCTATTGAATTAAAAAACTGAAAAAATTATTTGTAATTTTTTTTTCTGGAAAAGAACATTGCAATAAACATTAGTTTTATTTATTATAAAAACAAATTATGTATGAAAATGCATAAAAAAATAAAATTTTCTATGAATTTTCAATAAAGTTAAGGAAATTATTATATTTTTTATCAGAATTATAGTAAAAATTGTACAAAAAATTGTAAGAAAATCAATAAATTAATAGCAGAAATTTGAAAGAAAAATATCACAAGTCAAGTCATATTGTATAATTATTTAAATTTAATAATAATAATTAAATATTACTCTTCTTTATGTAGTTCAATGACATAAATAATTAGGAAACAGAAAATAACTAACTTTAAATTAAGAATATTACAAAGATCTTATAAGTTTCTATTAAAAATATAAATAGTTTTTAAGAGAGAAAAAAATGTATATGTATATAAAACTTTTTCATAAAAGCCCCCTTGGTCCTTTGAAAAAGCTCAGCCATTGGTTGATCGTATACTTGATCTTCTATGAAGATTACTGTAGAGATTCTTGAATCAGGCTTCAATTTTAGAGTGGATCAAGGGCATTTTATGTTACATAATTGATGATATTCACATTCAGGATGTTAACCTATCTATTCGAGATCTTTAGAGAAATGGTGATTGGTGTTAGAGTCATGTGTGAACTGATGTTCCTATCATCCTATGTGGCTTAAGCTTGAGGTTGCCAACTTATTTTTAAGCATTGATACCCCTAATGTTGCTTGGGGACATGTTCTTGATGGTTTTTATTCAACCACTTCTGCTTACAAAAGGCTAAAAAAAGCTATTCCTATGTGTGGCCATTCCACCTCCCAAAAAATATTAAACACTTCATTTGGATTGTTGTTCACCAAAGCATTCCAACAAATTAAACCTTTTAAAACTAATCGTCATAATTCCTTTGATCCTTTTTGTTTCAGGTGCAGTAGCAGTGAATAGTAAATTCTTCACCTTCTTAGAGACTGTCCCAAGGCAAGTGTCATCTAGAACGACATGCTTCATTTTAATGTTGGTGATGGTTCCCCAGATGAAGACAACTCCACGTACGTACGTGGCTAAGAAGACATGCAACAAGTAGCAATGACACTCTTTTTAATTTGTAGTAACCTGTTGGTGGATTTGGATGGTAATCGAGGAATGAGATTTTTTTTTTTTTTTTGTCACACCATGATCCCTGACTTTCATTTGGATGGTGATGGTTCCCCTGATTTTTTTTTTTTGTTTTTCTTAAATCAAATACATTTTCTATTTATTCACTTTATTTCATTTATCTTTTCTATTTTTTTATCTATCATATTTTTCACTTATTTCTTCCCTTCCTACTAAATTAACCCTAAATGTTCAAACCTCACTTATTTGATAAAAAAAGGATAATATATCAAATTATACGAAGATGAAATGTTATTATTTTTTTATAATAAGACTAATATTATGAATTGAGTAAAATAAAATAACCAAGATAATATTTTAGATATGTTTTCATTGTTCCAAGTCAATTAGGAAATTATGCTTAAATTGATCCTAAATGAGTTATCAATTAAAAAACTTAATGGAAACAAAATACTGACGGCATAATATAAACATCTAGAGAGTTAACATACATCTAAACATAAAGACACAATCAAAACACGTATATAGTAAGAAGTTTCTTTCACTACATATATTGAGTTCTAGAGAGTCACCTTACAACTAAATATAAAGACATAATAAAAAATCTAATAATAAGGAGCTCTATCGATGCAGTTAATGCACAAATTTCATAATCAGTGACAAAAAAAATCATAATTACACTTAAACATAAAAGCACTTATATTTGCAGTTCCATCCATTATGACTTTAAAAATTGACTTAAACAATGTATATTTAAATAGGATTTAACTTGAAGATAAAGGTCGTTTCCTTTCTTTCCCACTCAAAATCATTGTTATGAACTTAGATTATATTCTTGAATTCTATTTCATAGAGTTAGATTTTTCTAAACGGAACCTTCAATTTTATTAAACACAAAGTCATAAAGGTCTCTCTTCACCATTGCAGCAAGAGAAACAGACTGCACTCCACCTTGTTGGTAAAAAAGAAGATAAGTTAGAGATCCAAGACCTCTAGTTGGTGAGATGATCAATTTTTGAAGAAACCCAAGTGACAGGATTATTACTTTAACTTTATATAAAAACTAACCACATGTTAAGTTTACCAATATGGTAAGGGATACTAGATTATTTGAATGTCTCACAATACAAGCAATAACAAGACGATCCCCATAATTCTAGTTATTAGGTACAAAATTTTAGCTTCATCTATCAATTTCTAACCTAAGAGTAAAAAAAAGACAATTATTTTAACATATATTATAGGATAATGACAATAAATTAAGAGGCATAAAATAACACATATCTAAAGCAAAAGAGCAAAGGTCTCTACATCTAACACTAGTGGTATAACAATTACTAAGAAAATTTTATGACTAAAATAAGTATAGTTAATAATTAAGTCTTGACAGAATAATGAACATTTTATATTGATCATATTTATTTGAGTAAATGTTAATTTTGTGTTAATAATATGATTTTTAAATATATTTTTAAAATATGATCTTATACATAAGGTTATGTTTTGAAAATAACTATAAGAACCATATTATTAACATAAAATTAGCGTTCACTCAAATAGAGAGTGATCATTTTAAGTGTTTATCCTAATAAGACTTATATATAAGTCATAATTTTTTTTTTAAGAATTATTATGCGCTAGATGTAGAAATCTTTGTTCTCTTGTCTTTGATATGTTATCTTATGCAATCTTAATTTATAATCATGTTCGTATCTTAAATGTTAAAATAGTTGTTTTTTACTCTTAGTTTAAAAAAGGATAGATGAAGGTGGAATTTTGTTGTCAACCTAGTATATGTTGGAGTTTTTTGTTTAAACTCCATGGGTTATGAATCAGAGACGGTTAACAATTCAAAATAATAACTACTCTTAACCGCTCTTGGGAAAGGTTAGAAAAATAACTATTCTCAACCGCTCTGATAACCAACTGTTACGATGGTTCATCGCCAAGAGTCACGATGGTTTACTGACAACTCTTCACAAGGGTTGTTTGTTGTCTATAAATAGACACAGAGACAGTCAGAAAATAGGAAGTAGGAAAACTGATAGAGTTTTGATAGTTAATCTTTTCTGATAGTCTCGCTTAGAGACTAGTGCATTTCCATATTGATAGTCTCGCTTAGAGACTAGTGCATTTCCATATCACATAACTCTGTGGTTCTTCAAGCATTAGCTTTGTTCGTTTGGACTGTTGATTTGTCAATCTTCAGACGTTGATCCGTCCTATCCTGGGAGATAATTGTTCATCAACCTTTGGCATCAATTGGAGGGAACAAATTGTCTTAAGGAGACAACATTGTTGGATTCAGATCCTTTCATCTCTTTACATTTGTTTCTGATTCATACTTATCATACAGGTTGCTCTATTTAAATTGTTTTTGTACAGTTGTAGTAGATTATATTATTCATCTTGACTACTCAGATTCTGACCCTTGTGCAATTAGATATATTCCAATTCTAAATTAACTAATAGTTCCAACAATTGGGAATGGTCCTGTTGCTATTTTGCTTGTACTATAAAAAATCCAAATAATCCATTATCTCGTCAGTTTTTACGTAAAGTTAGGAAAACAATCCTGTCGATTGTGAGTTCTAACCAAGTTAGAGATCTTAGATATCTAATTTTTTCTCTTTCCTATCAACAAGAAGATGAAGTGTCTGTCATTTCTCTTGGCTGCAATGATGAAGAGAAACCTTCATCACGTTGTGTTTAAGAAAATTGAAACTTTGATTTAGAAGATTTCTAACTCTTTGAAATGAAATGCAAGAATACAGTTCAAGTTAACAACAATGAGTTTGAGTGGTAAAAAGAAAATGACCTTCATCTTCAGCCGGATTTTAAAAAGGTATTTTCAACAAATTGAACATTTTTAAAGATTTTATTTTATGAGAGCTCCTTTAAAAAAAATGCTAACTTGTATTTTAAAGATTTCAAATGTGAAAAAACAAAAATTTTGAAATTGGAATTCAACTCACCCGCGTGTTCTCTTTCATATGGAAAAACAGTATGTGAGAAAACCCTGCTCCCGCTGTCAAATTTCTATTCTCCTAGTGGATTAACCATAACCCTAACGTTTGAGTCATGCTTCTCTGCTGTTGGCTGCTCTACTCTGCCTTAAGCTTTCTATTCTTGTTGCTATTCGCTGCTCTTCGAAAGAAGCTACCGTGGCTTTGATAAACAATTTCACAGAATAATGTCTGTTGTAGTTGCTTTTTCTTTTTGACGTGTTGAAGACTGCTTTTTTCTTTGTTGGTTTGAAAGGAAAACACGGACCAATAGAAAATGGGCTTTTTTTTTTTCCTTCATTATAATCCAGACCGGTTTTTGAGAGTGAAGAGAGTCATTTGTGAAGGTGACGGTGCTTTGTGCCAAAAACGTGTAGTGGAGGGGAACCATGGAAAAGAGAACTTGGAAGCAAACTCAAAATATCATGAATTTCATCCCTCTCTTTTTTTAATTATTAAAGCTGATGTGGTTTCCATGCCTTTTATTTTGTTTGTACACGAACCCAAGAGCTTTCTCAATTCTTCTCTCTTTTTACTTCGTTCAGACTCACTTTTTGCTTTTCTATTTTGCTTTTTCTCTCCCTACCTAACTCTTGTTTTCCATCCATTTTTCTCCTTTTTACTATATTGATTATGTTTTGATATTTATTTCTTTTTGGTTATATTCTCATGTCATGTATTTCATTTTTAAATTAAACAATTCAATTTCAATGTTTTAAACGAATTCACATTTTTTCATACTTTTAATTTTTCCGCCTTCTTATCTTTTTTGTTTCCTTTTTTTTTCCATTGCATCATTGGTTATAATATTTCCCCCCTCTTTCTCTCAAGGTCTACATACTTTGAGGAGTGTGAAAAACCATTTTTCTTATTAAACCAACCTTGGTAGTTTTTCAGAATTTGGATTGTTTGGTATCAATTCATGATAAAGCATAGCACAAGTCCAAAAAACCTTCTATAAAAAAAAAAGTCCAAAAAACCTTATCGCAACAATGAACTAATTGATGGCTAAATAGACACATTCTGAATCTTATTGTCATAATATTCTATCAGAACTTCCGACAGAAGGACGTGGCATACTTATTAACTCTTAGATGGATAACTAGTCTTGGCCATCATTAAACAAACAACTAAACAAGTGCTATTCAATTCCATTAAAATTTTGACAATTTCTTTCGTAACTGTCAAACCTCTAACTTTCGGAGTGGTGGGGGCTTCCGGATCATAGTTGCTTGCTCAAAGGAATAAGCAATTTCTATCAGCTTTGACTCTGAGCCTTTCAAACCTCCAAAGCAAATTCCAAATGGCACACCCTTTTCATATCCTGCTGGAACAATTACTCCAGGATAACCTCCTATAGCAAGTATAGAACTAAAGGTTGAAGAAGGTACTACCACCGCATCAAGTTCATTTGTTAGCATTAATTTCTCAAATCCATTGTGGGACAATCTAGACATATTTAATACCGCTTGATTAAGTTCCTCAACTCCATTTGTCTTTTCAGCTAACAACAAGAGATCTTGGTCGTACTCCTCAAGTTTCTCCTGCAATTTTCATAGAATCATACCACTCTTAAGTGGCTATATATAATTATCTATTTTATTTTTTTAACTGTGAACAACTAAATATATAGAAGTAGCTTTTTCACATACTCACCAATTCTGGGTGTTCCTTGTTGAAGGCTATCACATCGGTCAAGCTTCTCACTGGGGAATTAACCAAGTCTCCGAGGTACGCGTTCAAGGATAATTTGAAATCATATGCCATAGCAATCTCTTCACTTTGACCAGCAATAATTTCTTCAATGTTTTCTATCTCCAAGTTGTCAACCAAAACTGCTCCTTTTTGCCTTAGTTTGAAGGAAATATATGAGACTGAATACACCAATAAGTAATTAATACTACTATTTAATAGTTTAATACTTAACAGTTGACACAAATATTAATTTTCATTACCTTAATGTTTTGAAGTGCAGTTCTAAAGTTTTGTGCATAGCAGCAGTAACACCTCCAAAACCGTAGAAAAATCTCACAACACCTAATCTCTTTCCTCTCAGTCCCTCTTTCTTTAGAAATTGAGCATAGCCACCTTCTGGGACATATTTTGATGCTTCAATTGTTGCTTGATCATTGATGTCGATGCCTGCAATGGTTTCAAGAACAAGAGCAGCATCTGATACAGTCCTGCAGATTGGTCTGTACCGGCCCACATGATGTTACGCACTTAATGCAATAAAATGTAGTATTTTGATAGGGGAAGTAATTATGCTTGCAAATTTCAAACAGCTATGATATGAAGAAAATGGTGCCATTACCATAGACAGATAGACTTACCCAACCGTGTCTTGTCTTGGGGTGATTGGAACTACCCCTGCTCTACTAGTGAGACCAACCGTTGGTTTGATACCCACTACTGAGTTAACGTTTGAAGGGGATAAAATGGACCCATCAGTCTCAGTACCAAGGGACACTGCCACCAAATTTGCTGCCACCGATATTGCTGATCCGCTACTAGATCCACTTGGACCACCCATTGTGTATGGATTCTGCGCAACACAAATCACATATTAGTAAGTACCAACCGTTTAATTTTTTAAGAATATGGTTTCAACCATACAAACCTATGTATAACTTTTTAGAATCATTCACCCCAAAGTATTGTTTTCACTTTTCAGTCATTTTCTATAACCTCATTTATGTAACTTAGCAGCTTCCAAATTTACAAGAGAAATATTGGTAATACATGTTTTTAACATGCCCTTTATAAATCTCATTTTACATTTTAGTTTTTAGAGTTGCAATTTTTTTACCCTTATGGTGCTTGCCCTCTGAAGTCGCTTAACACCATTTGAGATGAACTCGTTTGAGATGAATGTCGATTAAATAAATCACGTCACTTTCGTTTCCAACAACATTAGTCTACATTTGGCGGCGAGAATTGTTGGATATGGCTCATCTTTCGCAGTCAGATGACAACCCTTCTTGTTGACGGGATCAGCAGAAAGCCAACTGGGGTCCCGCTCCCAAGTGAGCGGGCGGGGGTCCAGGGGGCAGCGCCCCCAGGCCCGTAGAGGCTAGGTACTGTTGTGGGCCTTTGATTATTTGTAATATTTTACTTTTATTAGTAGTTTGGGCTAGGGCCCATGAATAGCTGCTGTTAGGGTTTCTTTTAATCCTATTTATATTCCTCTTGTAAACCGTGTGACTTGTAAGTTGTAACGAGTGGCGGTGAGGTGATTATAGTACAGACAAGCTGGACGTAGCCTACATTGGGTGAACCAGGTTAAATTACTGTGTCATATCTCTTTTCCCTATTCTCTTTTCTGTTTTTCGATTTGTGTGTGATTGTCGATTTTCAACAAGAATCAAAGGTAAAAAACTTTCAACTATGGGGACTGTAATGGAATGCTTTAAACTACAGACACTAAAAAAATGTTGCAACTATATGGACCAAAAAGGTAATTAAAGATTTATTTATTGAGCCCATTTATAATTTTTACTTTATCAATAAATTTTAAACAATAGCAAAGAGCAAAGTGTATATTAAAAAGAATGTGTTAAACATGCTATTCTCAGGTGACTTTTAAACAGATAGATTTGACTTGAAATGCAAGAACAAGCTCAGATTAAAGTAAGAACAAGCAAGTGAACGAATCACCTTCCCCTGTCCACCTCTGGCACTCCAACCACTGGGTGCTGCATTGGACCTGTAAAATGCCCACTCACTCATGTTGGCCTTGCCTAAAATGATAGCCCCAGCTTCTCTTAACCTGGAAACTACACCTGCATCTCTAGGCACCACAGAGCCCAGAAGAGCAAAAGAGCCTGCAGTGGTATTCATCTTATCCTTGGTTGCAATGTTGTCCTTAACCAAAATGGGTATTCCATGCAGTGGTGAAAGAGACCCTGGTTCGTTAGTCTTTCTCTCATGGTCAGCTTTGTCAGCTTGTGATAGTGCATCTGGGTTCAACTCCAACACCCCTTTCAGAACTGGGTTTTGCGTTTCTATTTGTTTGAGGTAGAAGTCAACGACTTCCCTAGAGGTTAGTTGTTTTGTCCGAAAAGCAAGTTGGAGATCATAAACGGTTGCCTCTTCGATTGAGAGTCTTTTGGCCTTGGTAATAATGGAGAAGAGAAAGTGACTAGAGGGATTAAAGAAGAGGACTTCAAAAAAAGAAAAAAAAAGAAAAGAAAAGCGAAACCTCGTACCGTGTCGGAAGCCATGAAAACACCACCTCAGCCTTCGGGTACTTCAGTCTTCAGCAGCTACCTTCCTGCGATTTTCACGAAAGAGAAGTGAAAAGAGGGTTGACCATCATACGTTTTCTACTCCAATCTTATCTCAGTCTGATCCAGCATGAAGCATCGTAGAATTTTGCGATTTCAGGAGTTAGATCGCAATTTTAAAAACGCCTTCAGTCTCATATTAGAAAATTTAGTCAACCCGCTAGTCATAAATATGTTAAAAGGTTAATTGAATACTACATTTTAGGCCTAACAAACATGTGACCAATTTATTTTAATAAGTATAAATATTATTTTTTATATCTATTGAAAAGTTGTTTTAATTACATTAATTTAGAGTAAGTTGAAGTCTTATAATGATTAAAGATAATGTGATTTTAAAAATATATAAATAAAGATTAATTCTTATCTTATAAGTTAGAATAAAAAATAGTTATATGTTAGTTAATTGGTGTCTAATTGAATAACAAATATAATGATTGAAAGTGAATAAGAGTTGAGAAGATTTCTCTCATTCAAAAAGTGACAGCAAAGTTTTATTTTTGACTCAAGTGTGAAAGAAAATGATGATATGGTGAAGAGAATTATGATAGGTGAGAAAAGTATTTAGCATTAAGTGATGGGAATAATGATTTTTTTTGTCAGAAAATTAAGGATATATACTTATATTGTAGAGTATAAAGAGTACTCAAACTTATATACAAATAGGAATAATGATAATAGTAAGTAGTGGATTAATTTCTTGTTTTGCAAGAAAATGTCTATTTTTTCTAGTATAGAGAAATAAATATGTTCTTGATTCAACATGGTTTGTTTTGTTCTACAAGAACTTATTGTAGGTTGCTTCCAAACTTAAACCAATCGAAACTGAATTGTTACTTTATTCTTGTTATTGTAGGATGCTGAGTTGAAATTTTATTCTAAGAATTCTTATGATTCTAGATGATCCAGAAGAATAGGAAATAAAGAGTTTCTCGTCTCCTTTTTTTTAAAATTCGACTCTTTGCTCTTAAGAATAATGAGAGACATGAAGAAAAAAAAAACTCAAAATAAAGGATTAAAATGTTCTTAATCAAAAGCACAAACTATACTAGTAAGGATGAAAAATTGAACAAAAAAATAGAACCCTTGTATAGTTTACATAATATCTCACACAAGCAATGAACCACAATCTACACGGTTGAAGTTGAATTAGAAACCCAACGTCAAGAAGTAATTATTCAAATTTCAACGCGGTCTAATGGTTAAGTAATTTGCTAACTCAATTTTACTAAGACTGCTTTGTGTATGTGTGAATCAGAGTTTTTTTTCCTCCAGTCTTTTCCACTCTCCCTACGTTGCTGTTTTACTTGATTTAACATTTAAGTATTTAACATCCCTTCCTCGTATGCTTAATTTGTCCCTTCCCTACTCGATAACTAAGAGACATAATTGGCTTACAATTTTGAGTCTTTCTCCATTTAGAAAAGGAAGCCGCACCCAACATAAAGGCTACGATGAAGAGCATGGGAAACTCGCGAATTTTTGGAGGTAGACGTTTACTTCACTGAAATTCCACTTATAAAGTTGGTGTTCATGGTCCAAGCGATGGCTAGACATGCAGGATCCCTACTCCTACTCCCTAATATCGTGGACAAGCAGCAACATTAGATGCAATAAGAATCAAAAAGAAGAATTATTTGAGTGCATGTGGCCCTACGGCTTTCCTCGTATACATTAAAATTTAGCTTAGACTTCTTAAGTTTCATATTAACAAATTTGGCTTAGCTTAAACGCTTCTAGATATATTAATGTCGTTTCAGCATATATGTATCTATTTTAATATATATATATATATATATATATATATATACACACACACACATCATTATTTTGATATGTCTATAAAGATTGAAATAAATCAGGTGATTTTACCAAGGTGTATAGCCTATAAAAACATAATACAAGTCTAAAAAACCTCAGTGCAATGAACTCAGATAGCTAAATAGACACACTTCAAATCTTATTGCCATATATGGTTTTTGTCAGAGTTCCTGATAGAAGGACATGACAATACTTTATTTACTCTTTTAGATGGGATAACTAGTCTTGGCCATCATTAAACAAACAAACACTTGGCTATCCAATTCCATCAAAACTCTGACAATTTTTTTGTTACGGTTAAACCTCTAACTTTCGTAGTGGTGGGGGCTTCCTGATCAAAGTTGCTTGCTCAAAGGAATAAGCAATTTCGATGAGCTTTGGTTCCGAGCCTTTCAAACCTCCAAAGATAATTCCAAATGGTGCACCCTTTTCATATCCCGCTGGAACAGTTATTCCAGGATAACCTCCCCTTGCAAGTATACGAACAAAGAATGAAAAAGGTACCACCACTGCGTCAAGTTTATTTGTTATCATTAATTTCTCAAATCCAGTAAGTGACAATCTTGCCATGTTTAACACTGCTTCCTTCAGTTCCCTAACTCCATTTGTCTTTTGAGCTATCAACATGAGATCTTGGCCATACTCCTCAAGTTTCTCCTGCAATTTCCATACCATTGTTATTATATCTATATTTGAGTAAAATGAGATTTAGGTGCTTAATTTTTGGTTAAAATTAGTCTTAGTCTAATAAAATTCGAATAATAATAGAGAATGTGTTAAAAATAACATAATATTAGTATTTCTATTTGATAATTGATGAATTTCGTCTTCCCTTATAGAATTTAATATATTAGAATGATGGACAAAATTCATCAATAAGATGAATTTTAGCGAGAATTTTTACCCTATCTATTTTAACCATGAACTACTAAATAGAAGTGGCTTTTTTACGTACCAATTTTGGGTGTTTCTTGTTGAAGGCTATCACATCGGCCAAGCTTCTCACTGGGGAAGCAACTAAGTCTCTGAGGTATGCGTTCAAGGATAATTTGAATTCATATGCCATAGCAATGTCTTCACTTTGATCATTCAAGATTTCCAGAATGTTGTTTATCTGCAAATTGTCAACCAAAACTGCTCCTTTTTGCCTGAGTTTGAAAAATATATGTATGAGACTAAATAATGCAGTAATTAATACTTGACACAAATAGTAATTTTCATTACCTTAGTGTTTTCAGGTGCAGTTCGAAAGTATCATGCTTAAAAGTGTCATTTCCAAAACCGTAGAATGTTCTAACAACGCCTAATCTCTTTCCTCTCAGTCCATCTATCTTTAGAAATTGAGCATAGCCATCTCTTGGAACATATTTTGATGCTTTGATTGTTGCCTTATCATTCATGTCGATGCCTGCAATGGTTTCAAGAACAAGAGCAGCATCTAATACAGTCCTGCAAATTGGTCTGTACCAGCCCACAAGATGTTACACATTAAATGCAACATAAGATGTATTTTGACGGGAAAAATAATCATGCTTGCATAGTGCAAACAGTTTTGATATAAAGAAAATAGCAAATTACATTAATACTTAAGATTTTTTCAAATCACACAAAATACTATTCTTTGTTTAATGTTTATTACAACTTCCCTTGTAGTTATAGGAGTGAATCATTAAGGGAATTAGTGTAATAATAATATATAAGGAGAATGTCAGTATAATGTTTTAAACATTAAAGGGGTTAGTGTAAGAATAGAAAGAAAAAAAGTGTATGTAATTCGAAAAAAGCTCAGAAGATTGAAGGGTAATTTGTTCAAAAGAAAATGGTGACATTACCATTGACTTACCCAACTGTGTCTTGTAATGGGGTGATTGGAACTACCCCTGATCTACTAGTGAGGCCAACTGTGGGTTTAATGCCCACTACTGAGTTAGAACCTGAAGGGCATAAAATGGACCCATCAGTCTCACTACCAAGGGACACTGCCACCAAATTTGCGGCCACTGATATTGCTGATCCGCTACTAGATCCACAGGGATCACCCATTGTGTATGGATTCTGCACAAGTCAAATCACATACTAAGTTTAATTTTTAAGAATATGTTTTCAACCATACAAATCTATATGTATATTTCTTTTGGGTGAATACTTGGGCTGCCTGGGCCAGAGTCAGACACTGGGAAGATCCATTTAAGAGAGACTTCTCTGAATAGATGTCCTTCCATACATGCGAACCTGAGAATCAAACTACTAACCATATGCTTAGTTAAGGAACATGACTATCTACTAACCATGTTACACTATGTTGACTCAACAATTGAAATATAAATATAATAGATTACTTTATTAGGAACTTTGCAAATCATCAAAAATAGACATATATATGCTATGAGAAAAAAATCAAACAGATAGATTTGAGTGTAAAAGCAAGAACAAGCTCAGAATAAAGTGAGAAAAAGCAAGTAAATCAATCACCTTTCCCTGTCCACCTCTGCCATTCCAACCACTGGGTGCATCATTCGACCTATAATGTGACCATTCACTCAGGGTGGCCTTGCCTAAAATGATAGCACCGGCATTTCTTAACCTTGTGACTACACCTGCATCTCTAGGCACCACAGAGCCCAGAAGTGCAAAAGAGCCTGCAGTGGTATTCATCTTATCCTTGGTTGCGATGTTGTCCTTAACCAAAATGGGTATTCCATGCAATGCTGGAAGAGTCCCTGGTGCATTAGCCTTTCTCTCATGGTCAGCTTTGTCAGCTTGTGATAGTGCATCTGGGTTCAACTCCAACACCCCTCTCAGAACTGGGTTTTGGGTTTGTATTTGTTTGTGGTAGAACTCAACAAGTTGCCTAGAGGTTAATTGGTTTCTCCTGAAAGCAAGTTGGAGATCATAGACAGTTGCCTCTTCGATTGAGAATCCCTTGGCTGTGGTAGTTGGTAAAAATAAGGAAGAGAAAGTGACTAGAGGGATTAAGAAAATGAGTTGGAAAAACAACGAGAAACTTCGTACTATATTGCAAGCCATGAAAGCACCAAGATATTATTCTATTCAATTGTTTTTCTGAATGGCAATGTTCTGTATTTATATGTGCTTCTTAATCATTAAGGCAGTAAAAAATAAAGGTTAAATTAATTTTTTCTAATTTATTATTTAGGTTTAATTTATTTTTTATTTTGTCCTTTCCTTTTTATAAGTGATTCAATTTATTTCTTTAATTTTTTTGATTTAATTTGATTCATTAATTTCTAAAATTAATTTATTTTTATTAAAAATGTATATTTTGTGATAATTTAAAATCATTTAATAACAGATTTTAACAGCCATAAAATGTAATTTTTTATAATTTATACTTAAAGATTAAATTAAATCAATTTAAAAAAGATTAAAATATATTTTTTATTACTATAAATATAAGAAAGTTTGAAATTCATGTAAAATTTTCTATATATTTTTTATTTTAAATTTAAATATATTATTTTTTGTCAAAAGTTAGACTTTGATGATACGTGACATTTCTTAAAATTTAAATTATAAAAAGTAATTTTGGGTTAAAAATCACCAAACATCTATATATTATAATAAAAACAACATTTTTTTTGGGTACGTGTCACTCCATGGTGCGATTTCAGTCGGACTACAGCTGTTCTCCTCACAGGAAGTCTGAGGCTCGGTTAAAACGTGTCAAGCTATCACACTCTTTCCTCTTCTTCATTCACACAAATATCGCTTTATTCGATAATTCTCTTCTTTTTCTTTCTCTCCTTTTATAAGATTTATTCGATAAATTGACGTGAATAAAAATTGAGAAGATTTCTCACATTCAAAAGGTAACGAGGAAGTTTTGTTAGTGACTCAAGTGTAAAAGAAAATAATGATATTGAAGATAATTATTATGCGTGAGAAAAGTATTCAGCTTCAGTGGAAATAATGATGGCGAAACCATCTTTTATGGATGGTTATTTTTTTTCTAAATTAGAAAATGAGGATAAGTATTAAATAAATAATTAAAAAGAGATAAAGCATAAAATATGTTACGATTTTTAATTTAAAAGTGATAAATCATTTTATGACTTCTTTTTTTTATTTTTTACTCATAAAATTTTTTATGACTTCTTAATTTTTTAAGATGTTGAAATCGTAAATAATTTTATTTAAATTAATATTTTTAGTTTTAGTTTTATTTAATATTTTTATATATTCTTTTATTTAATATTTTCTGTATTTTTGTATATTATTTTATTTAATATTTTTGATATTTTTATTTCTATTTTTTATATTATTTTATTTAATATATTTTTTATAATGAAGCATTAATAAAATAAAGTTGTAACTATATGTACAACTTTAAAGTTGAGCTAGTTGGAATATATTACAATTAGAAAAAATCTTTAATTAGGAAAAATATAACAATATTAAATAAAATAATATAGAAAATATTAAATAAAATAATATATAAAAATAAAATTATTTACAACTTTAAATTCCTAAATAATTTACAACATAAAAGTCGTATTAAAAAATTGAAGAAATCTTAATTTTTTATAACTTTAGTAGGAAAAAAGCAATAATTATAAAATGATTTATTATTTTGAATTCAGAAATAGTGAGATACAACTTATCTCTTTTTAGATATTTATTTAAAATTTACTGATAATTTAGAAAAGAAAATATCCCTAAAATTTCGTTTCACCGAATAATGATAATCGTAGTGGATAAATTTTTTGTCTGGCAAGAAAATGTAATTAATGTGTAACTAAATAAATATAAGTAGTACGATGACGAGGGGGAAAAATACAGGATAAAAACTTCGGGAGTTCATACGGTCTTTATTTATGACTAATGACTAATATAAACTAAACTAAGAGATCTGTTATGTTAACTGTGAATAAAATGTTAGATGAATAACTATTTTTGTTCCTCAACTTATAAAGCGCTAATAAATTTATATTTGTAAAATAAAAATTTAAATTTTGATTCCTATTATTAAAAAAATGTGACAAATATATTCATCCGTTAACTTCATCCCGTTATCATTAATAAAGCCTAAGTGACATATTCAAGGTGTGTCAGTGTTCTACACATTTAAGGACGAATTTGTTAACGCTCTATCGAAAATATAAATTTAATCTTCACTTTTCCCTTTTTAATTATTACAAGCATAAAATTATAATAAACACTTGAAATTTAGGAAAACAAACATAATAATAAACATAATATTAATTAATAGGGATAATTTATTTGTTGTTCTAAAATTTCTATTGTAATAACATTAGGTAATGACAAAATCAAGTTGGTCTCATTTTTTTTGTTAGGATTAACTTAATGATTGTGCATTTTTATTTGAATTTCATATTTTGGATAAGGTATTATTACTTTAAAAATTTTAAAGCAAAAATAAGATATAATAACTTATCCAAAATATGAGTCTCAAACAAATTAAAATGCACATCCATTAAATTAATCCTTACAAAAATAGGAGATTTAAATTGATTTTGTCACTACCTAATGTTGTCATAATAGAAATTTCACAGTAACAGACAAATTATGCTTATTTATCAATATCATGTTTATTATTATGTTTATTCTAACTTATGTTTGCTTTCATTTTTTTTAAAGTATTTATTGTAATGTTATGTTTGTAATGATTAAAAAAATGAAAAAGTTAAAAATTAGATTATATTTTGGGTAGAATGCTAACAAATTTGTCCCTGAATGTGTAGAGCATTGACAAATTTGTCTTTGAATATGTCACATAGACCCTTTTAATAACGGTAACAGACGAAAGTTAATGGATGAGTAAATTTGATGCACTTTTTTTCACTTTTAGGGACAAAAATTTGAATTTTTATATTTCGGTGATGAATTTGTTAATACTTTACATATTCAAAGATAAAAATGACTATTTATCCTATAATGTTATTATCAACAGTAAACCTTAGCTATTCTCTTCTCTCTCTAAAGTTGCTGTATAATTACTTGATTAACCCTTCCTTATATGTCTTAGTTTGACTCTTCTCAACTCGACAAAAGACACATAATTGGCTTACAAATTTGAGTCTTTCTCCTTATAGAAAAGGAAACCGCACCCAACAAAAAAGCTATGAAGAACATGGAAACTTAAAGAAATTTTGGAGGGAGACGTTCACTCACATATCTTCGGAATTCCACTTATAAAAAGTTGGTCTATGTGGTCCAGCCAATGGCTACAGGGAATCACTAATATAGTGGACAAGTAGTAATAATTTATAGCATCTTTTAGTTTTTGATTTTAAATTAGAATTTTAGATTATTTTTTAGCATAGTATTAGGTAAGATTTAAGATTTTTCCAATTTTTTTTAGTAATAAAGAAAAAAGAAAAAATATTCTTTTTTTAGTACTGTAAAGATCATAAAGATTATTTTACAAGAATTTATTTTCCATGTTAAAGATCTATGTACCTTCTTTATTAAGAGATATACCAAAAATCAAATCTTAAACTTAAAATCTTTATTCAAGATGTTAGATTAATAATATTCTAACAATACAAAAGAAAATTGGCCTTAGAGGCTCTGTATGTTCTGTCAAAGTCTTGATGAACGGTTGGGCACTATTGGAGTGCATGTGGGCCTTTAGCTTTCCACGCATACATGAAGCCAAGCAATGGAATATACCTTTAATTGTGGCATATCATGGAACATAACTTGTATACTTTTAGTTTTATACTATAGTGTTAGGTTGATCATGGTTCCTAATTTCTACAAGTGTGAACAAGAACTCAAATTATTATACTGGATAATATTTTTGGTACTAGTATAATAAAATCATTATATGTGAACTAGTTGTCAAAGGAGCTTTATCATATAAACAAACACTAACAAACTTTGCACATATGATTAAATTTAGTTTTTCTTTGTATCAATCTTGTCCTAGTAGTATGAATAGTTTACTTATGGCTGATGCCATTGGTACTTCTTATACCAGGCTGCAATTTTTCTTTCTATGTTGTTATTTTGTTTTCCATTGATAAAAAATACTACACAAATATTAATTATAATAATTATATCCTCTTGATTGGATCACCATTCGATCCCAATAACTTAATTTCTACACAAATATTGTGTATCCTCCAGGTCAAATCATCATCCAATCTCATATCTCTTATATGGTCCAATCGATATCAATACCAATGTCCCTAAAACCATGCTCCGAGATCTTCGGGAGTGGGGTTCTAACATCTTGATATGTTTAACCACCATCAAAGAAAATTGTCACACAAAACAAAGTAACTATGGGGGTGTGAATACTGAATAGTAAAGCCCATACTCCGAACATGCCAAGGCCCAACCATGTCTGTTCTGGGCTCAGTTCACTTGTCAGAAACATACGGCCTTCTTCTTCAAACTTTGGCAAATGAGATTGAGAACTAGGTTGAATTAGTGATTAGTGATGGTGATGGGTAATTGGTGGTTAGGAAGAACAACAAGGGTTGGTTATAGTTACCGTAGTGAGTTTCTGATCCGATGGATGACGAGCAGCAAGAGGGTCCAAGACAGGAGCAAGAAGAAGAGGGTTCACGACCTCGAAGTCACAACCGAAAAATGGAAAATAGCCTCCAAAATCATCTACTTAATGGAGCTTCTCAAGCAAGAGCCCGAAATGGTCATTCCCGTTCGCTCCCTGGAGCACCACCGCAGACAAATCAACCTCCCCAAGCCCCACCGTGTCTCCGATTTCCTCCGCAAAACGCCCAACCTCTTCGAACTCTACAAGGACCAAAAGGGGGTGCTATGGTGCGGCATGACCTCAAAAGCCGAGAACTTGATGGAACAACAACAAAGGGTCATCGAAGAACATGCCGACAAAGCCGCCGAACATGTCACGAGGTTTCTCATGATGTCGCTGGATAAAAGGCTTCCCTTGGAGAAGATTGCTCATTTCAGAAGAGATTTTGGGTTGCCGTTGGATTTTAGAGTCCATTGGGTGCATAAGTATCCTCAGCATTTTAGGGTGGTGAAAGCACTTGACGGGGTTGAGTTTTTGGAGCTTGTGTCTTGGAACCCTGATTGGGCAATCACTGAGTTAGAGAAAAAGGTGGTGACAGAGAAAACTGAAACTACCAATACCCCAGGGATGCTTTCAATTCCATTTCCTTTGAAGTTCCCTGCGAATTATAAGAGGGTGTATCGTTACTATGGTGAAAAGATTCAGCATTTTCAGGAGATGTCTTATTTGTCTCCCTATGCTGATGCTCGTGGACTTAAGGCTGGATCATTGGAGTTTGATAAAAGGGCTGTTGCTGTTATGCATGAACTGCTTAGTTTCACCATTGAGAAGAGGTTGGTGACTGATCACCTCACACACTTTCGTTGGGAGCTTGTGATGCCTCAGAAGCTGATGAGGCTTCTGCTCAAGCATTGTGGGATCTTCTATGTGTCAGAGAGGGGGAAGAGGTTTAGTGTGTTCTTGACTGAGGCTTATGAGGGTTCTGAGCTCATTGAGAAATGCCCCTTGGTGCTGTGGAAGGAGAAGGTTTTGGGACTGGTGGGGTATAGAGGGAGGAAGAAAAAGTTTGAGGTATGCAGTGATGGTGGATCTGATGTGGAGGATCATGATGGTTTGGTTTTTGATCAGAGGGATTCTGAAGTGGGGGACTTGCATGTGCAGATTGAGCCTCGGGGTACCTTGGATTATGAGGATCCTTTACTTGGGGATGATTCTGAGATGGATGTTGGAGAGATTACATGAAGATATGGAAATTGTTTGAAAGTTGTTGTAGTCGGAGTTGTATTTCTGTTTTACCATATATATCATTGATTCAATTTAAACTTCAAAGTTCTCAGGAACACGCAATTGTGTAACTTGATGTAAATCAAATTTTGAGGATTGCATTTTACTTTCATAGGTTAGTAAATCTCAATAGCCTGTATGGTGCTGATGTTTCGAAAACCTGTTGCATTTGAAATGTGGGGAATGTGGTTTTTTGACAGATGAAAGGTTCAAAGAAAATGAATCAACAACAAAATCATACTAAAATTGGGCTACCTCACATAAAAACAGTCAAAACAAATGTTTGTAAACAATAACCAAGATGTATCGTGGGCGTTAAAAACAGAGTCAAAACAAAATATTCGTAAACATAACCAACAATAATTGAAATTTCTGTCAATTTTTATATTTCTACTAAAATTGCTAGTTTGCTGCATCATAGTTCATTTTTGTACCTCTTTAATTTTAATAACCCGAAGTCCTAAATGGTATTGATACCTCACAGCAGACTAATGCAAAACTTGTCACGACTTTGCTAATCTTTTTCAGTATCTTTTGCTAACATTGCTATCTCACATAGTTCATTTTAGAACCCAAGCTCTTAGAAGGATTCGTTAATGTCAACAATCCAAAGTCCTAAGGATATTGATTCCTCGTGACAGATTATAATGCAAAAGTTTTCCGGTAGGCTAAATTCAAAATAGGTTTTGGTGTAAGGAATAGACAATTGTGAGGCAAATCATCATGTGAACACCTAGTGGAATAAGACTTTTGTTGTTGTTGAACAAATCATATGAACAAATGAACACAAACTGAAAGATTAATCTATATGTTGCATGTGTCATAAGCAGAGAACCATGATTGGTCTGCCAAATTTTCAAGTTCACTATCCTCTTCGTTACAAAACAAGTCAAATTGACCATTAACATTGTTCGGCACATTGTTGTCATCACAAGTAGGCATGACAAGGTCATCCAAAGTAGGTTGTATTTCTTCATTAGGTAAATGTGTTTTGGCAAGTAGCTTATTAAGTGTGCTAATCTCCTTGTCATGTTTCTTCTTCAATTTATCAATTTGTTTGTAAGCCTTTGCAGCTTCCTGCTCTGCATCCATCGCCCGCTTCTGCAAGTTAATACATCTTATAGAATTAGACTCAAGTAATGAATTGAGCTGACCCAGCACTTTGGAAACCATCTCCACTACCAGTTAAACTAACTATATGCATGCAACAGCTGTAACCAAAATAAATTGACCTGCTTCTGATGGAATAAACCTGTTTGGATAGGTTTACAATTTGCAAGTAATTCATTTGAGAGTAAAAGACTTCAACATAAAAGAATAAAGGTTTAATTATTTCATTTGGTCGCTATAGTTTACAAACTTTACCTTTTACTCTCTACACTTAATCATCTCTTTTAATTCTTATAATACTAATTTTTAATCTTAGTCTCTATCGTCTAAATTCATGAATACTGATGGCTAACCTTCTTAGGGGCAGCTACAATCCATTTTTCACTCTTTACATAGATGAGAATAAGAGAAACAAGTATATTTTTTAAGGAAAAGATTCTTGCTGATGAAACTAGGACAATATTGGAGTAAAGTTGGAAGAGAGAAAGGAGGAGGGATGCTGATGAAAGCAACAAGTGTTGGTGAAACTATTGAAAATATGCATTGATTCTTGCTCAGTTGAAATTTGAATATACACATGGATTCTTTACATACCTGTGCAGTAATGACACCTTTTTCTGCTTCATTAAGTCGCACAAGAAGTTCACCTGCAGCTTGCACTGCTTCAGCAGTATCCTTCAGTTGAGCTTGAAGACCTCTATTTTCATCTCTTAGGATTTCCATTTCTTTTTCTGCTTTTAATGCTGAAATTTCTGCAGCAAGGGCATTTATGAATTTAGAGTCTGCACCTCTAACCCCTGCCCTGGAAGCTGCTTCCTTGACATCATCGATTTCATCCTGGATCTTTCTATGCCTTTCAAGCAATTGGATATGTTTCTCTTCTAAATCAGCGTACTGTTCTAAAATTCGTGCATGACCTTCTATAGCCATTTGCATTGTTTTATTCAGTTCCTTAGCACACTTCCTCTCAGTATCTAGTTCCTGCTTCCTCTTTTCAGCTAGTGACCTGCTAGCTTCAAGTTCAGCTCTCAGTTTTTCAGTTAGAGAAATCCACCTGCTTTCTGCCTCGGTCCATTGACTTTTTTCCTGTTTAAGTTTTACTTTGGCACTGTCTTCAGTTGATTCTGGATTTGCATTTGCCTCAGTGCTAGCCTCTGTTAAATCTGAAATGGCAGTGAGGTTTGCTGCCAAACTAGGTTCAGATGAATAAGTCAATTGCAATGGAGGACATTGCTTCGTTGTGGATTTGGATGAAGATTCCACATAATAGTGAATCTGATTTCTTAAACTACATATCTCTTCCATCAACACTTCCCTCTCCCCAAATTGGTAAAAATTCTGATACTCTTGTAACTCATCTTGTACTCTATTTAACTCTATCTTCATCTCCAGAACTTCTAAATGATGCTCACGGTTCTCCTTTAAAAGCTGTTGAATTTTGATAGCAGGCAAGTCCTATATAAGCATGAAAGATAGTAATCATAAAAAGAAAACCTTAAAATAACTCATTTCTACCTTGTTTTCATGTGCAAGGGACACCAGCTCTTCATCCATGAACTCCTTGGTGGATAAAACACCATCAATAAGGCTCTGAAGACGTACAATTTTATCTTCTCTTATCTGTGCTATTGCGACATTGCATTCCCTCTCTTGCCTGTACTTTTGCAACTGCAAATATGATTGAAAATAGTCACAATACAAGACAAAACAATGACCACAGATGATTCTCAGAATACAGAAACTTACCAAGCAATTCAGCTGCATTATATCAGAAGTCTGCTTTGCACAGAACTCTTCTAGTGCCATTTCTCTCCTTATTGATCCTGCCAAAACCTTCTCTACTGCCTGCATTATAATAGAAAGAAATTAAAAGTGATAGATTGAATGTAAGCTATACCAGAAAATGCAGCTGAGATCATTGCACTTACTTTCAGAATTTTCTTTTTTGGTTTATCAGTTGACTCCAGGTGATCAATTGGTACCAGCTGCACATTTGAGCTATTGTCAATCTCATTGGCGTCAAGCTGCATTTTTCTTTTACAGTTATTACAGGTAAGGATAGCATAATCTTCCTTGGCATTATCATCAAGAAAAGTCTGGACTCCCACATCAACTTTTTCCACAGGAATAATTGGCCTGCAATCTTTGGGTCTCAATGAGAGATTTGATAACGCTGCACGATGATTGTGGCTATCAATAATTTCAAGACCATGGCGGATGCTTACTGCTAAATTTTCAGTTTTAGTTAGGAAATTTGGAGCTGTCTGGCTAGAGAGAACCGTAGACAAACATTTCTGGTTAACGGTGTTTGTACCTAAATCACTTTCACCATGAATATTATGCTCAGAAGGAGACTGCTTTAATGAGGTCCTCAAACTTTTCCTGCTGCTGCTGATTGTTGGTGAAAGGCTGGAAGGACGGAATTTGAGGATGGGGGATGTTTTGCATTTAAGCATGCCGCCAGCAGTGCTGTCCCCATTCATTTCAGCACTTGGAGAACCAATAGATCCATTAGGGGCCGAAAAACCAGCAAAACCTCCATCTGAGTTGTGGAGAACTACAGCATGATCCTCAACACCTTCCTCATCAATCTCCATCTCCTCATCACCATCTTCATCAACATGAGGTAGTGATAATGGGTGATTGAGGGTAGGCTTCAATAAAATCAAACTTCTTCTGATCAAAGCTGCTGAATGACCCCAACTTCCATCACTTGGACTGTAACCATTTTCTTTAATTCGATGCAGTTCATCCTGTTTGATTTCTTACAGTTATAAGTTATTTGAAAAAAAAATGTACTGGCCAGGTATAAAGAAAGGATTGATCAAGGTAGAAGAGATATTACCCTGAGTTGGCATATCACGTCTCGTAATTGATTCACATCATCATGCATTACTTCATTGACAACTGCTTTATTCTTGATAGCCTTTACACGTTGTGCAAATCTCAATGTACTAAAAGTTTCACTCTTACAACTGCAATGCTAAGTCATGAGAAATAATCCAGCATACATTAAGATCCAGAATAATTTAAAATCACTAATGGTTGATATCTACCTTTGTGCTGGGGAAATAGTACAAACCAATGCTAATTTTGCATTTCCGCCAAGAGACTCCTGCAATAAAAATGTCAACCTGGAGTCTCTATACGGTATATGTCGCAGCTTTCCTGTCTGAGAAACTTCAGCTAGAATGTTTATCAAATTCCTGCAGTCCAATTCAACCTCAGTAAGTAATTGGATGATGGAAGAGTAAAATTTGGCAATCAGGAATTTTCAGACCATGGAATTTTCACTGAAATCATATTGTCACAAAGGATTTTAGAGTCTGAAAAGTGCAGTGTAATTTGGTAAGCAATGACTGAATCCATAGAATCTCAGCTGAAGTTCGGGCCAAACTGCTTTAGTCAGCTTTGGAACTTGCCACCAAATTTTGCTTCTTTGTTCACCAAAAAATGGGCCATGTTTGGATAAAATTCACCATAAGTATTTATAGGAAAAAAAAAAAAGAAGGTGAAATGCATTGAGCTTCTTCATAAGCTAAAATCAACTTGTATTTGTATTCAAAGCTATTCATCGTTTGTGATTGCTTGTAATTTGTATTTGTATTTCAATTCCGATATCAAACATCAATGTATACACACATTTTAAACCATACCCAAGCTGTGAAAGTGATCTATTAATATTGCCAGCTTCCTTTAAACGGTCTCCTGCTGCACCCGTTAATTTTTGTCGTTCTGACCCAGCTAGATCAACAAGATTTATTTTACTTGTTCTAAATCTGCTTACACCATCTGCAGTACTCTGCAAAGTGAAAATATGAACTCACTTCAATGCCTCTTTTCTCTATTTACAATTCTATTGTGAAGCAGGAAAATTCATGCCAACAGAAGTTCTTTTGGAAAACAGAAGAACTGAAAAGAAAAAGTTCAAGATTGCTAGATTTCCACATTTCAATATAGCACATGTAGTTTCTTCTAAAATTTATCTAGTTAAAGATTGTAAAATGTCTTCCCTTCCTATCTCTGCATACAACCCATAATACAAATTCTCTAATAGTATTAAAAACTATAATGTTGAACTATCTCCAAGCCACAAGAGAAGAGTGCATCACCTTGCATCGAGATTCAACCACACAAGTAAAAACAGTATGAGAGCGTGAACTTTCAGAATTTATACTGGTTGCACTAATTCTTCTGTTAAACAAACCCTGTAATGAAAGGTATATAATAGTAAAAACACAAGAGAAAAGGACAAAGGAGAACCATAGCAATTATGAATTTTGGAGCCCAAAAATGTCTAAAAATGGAAAAGAGAGAGAGCTATTCAAGTCAGACTGAGAGCAATTAAGCATTTCATTTTTCTTACTACTCATTAAATCAACTAGTTCTGCCTTAATGGAAATTTTTGTTTTTATGTAATGAGTCATATGTGCTCAAAATGAAGCCCTGCCACATATTCAGTGTAATTTCAAAGATGACAACTTCCACATATTTAAGATCCTGATTCTCTAATTCATTAATAATATATAATTCTAATCTTTCTTCTAATGCTTTTGTTGTCATTGAGTGTGAGGGAAGAAATAAAGACAAAATAGTCCAAGATAAATAGTTTGTGGATCTTACTTTACTCCTTTAAGAAAATCTATTTTATATTTTTATTGACTTCTATAGTTTACTCATAATGGAATGGTTGAATAGCAAAATAGGCAATAGGCAACACTGCAACATTGATGGAAGAGGGAAACCACAACTGTCTATACAAGTGTGATGAAGCACACCTTTATCAAAAGCTGAGTCACATCTTTCTTCGTACACACTTGCTCCTCTGTAAGATTTTCAACATAGACACCAGATTTGACATCTTCTCTTATCTGAATAAGCATCAAAAGACCAGTTCTAGTATAACCCTGTTATGCATGATTGAGGGAAAACCATAACGGAATAGATTTTACCTGTAGGTTTCTTTGATTTGGATCTAATAGATCTGCTATTTGCTCATTGTATATCTGCAAAACAAGTTCACACATCAAAAGGACTAGATAACAAGGTCAAACAGAGGAATTATAAACATCCATTCAATTCAACCTCGAGAAAAGAGCAGTGGCACTGATACTTGAGTTGCTTGTCAGAATGCTTAATTTGCTCCTGTGCATGAAACACGACAATGAAAATCACTACAAAGTTCATATAACCGTCAAACAATTCAATCACGAAGAGAATAGAACTCGACACGTACCTGATTTATGCGGGAAAAGAGTCTTTCAAAAACACGAGGCGCGAGGCCTTGTTGATCACTTGCTGAATTGTCATCAGACAAAGCATTGGCAGGACCCCACATGGTATAAGTCTTCCCACTCCCAGTCTATCCAATTTTTTCAAAAATCAACATAATCAATCACGAGTAACAAGAGAGCATAACGGCACAATGAGATGCAAAATGGGAAGAAAGTAGAAACCTGCCCATATGCGAATACAGAACTATTAAATCCAGCCAAGCAATTCTCTACAAGAGGCGCCCCAACAAGCTCAAAAATATCTAACTGGAGAACAAAAGAGCAATCCAGTAAGTAAGTACCACGAAATCACGAGAGAATCACAGCGAACGAGTTCAATGTAATAATAAAGTAATTGTAAACTTGTAATCGTGCCTGAGAAGCATTGGTGTGAGCAACGGAATCAAATGTGAAGTTTTGACCGTTGATGGACAAGGAATCACTGGAAATCCTCTGAGCTATGGAATCTCCTTCGTCCCCGTCACCGCACGTAGGCCTCATCCTCACAATAACCTAGAAATTAGAATATAAAATTATAAATTAATTAGTTAAAAAAAAGAAAGAAGTAAAATCTGGAATAGTTGTTGACCTTGACGCCGGAATTGGATGCAGCGGGAACGGAATGGTCGGAATGTTTGCGCTTGAGAGGGTTAGGGTTGGGAGTGGAAGAGGGAGGTTTTGGGGGCAAGAGGGACTTGAAAGGAGGAGGATTGTTCTCTTTGTTCTTGGATTTTTGCTTGCGCGTGGGTCTGGGTCTTTTGAAAGCGTTTGCGGAAGGAGTGTCCCGGCACCGGAAGATTGGATTTTTTGGAAGCATGGTTGCAGTTGCAGAGAACACGACGGAGCACAGAAGAGAAGAGAAGAGAAAGTAGTGTTTGGGTTGAGAGGGGGAGGGACTGAGGGAGGATGAAGAAAGTAGCCGTTAGGGGAGTTGGGAAATGGAAGGGATTTGAATGTCAGCACGTGTACGGTTCTTGTGTGTACCTGAGAAAATAATTTTACTTTCTATTCTATATTGAACTTGTCATTTTTCTTAGAGAAAATTTTATTATTTTCTCTGTAAAATAAAATGATTTTACACTATCTAATCACCGTTAAATACTTTTAATATTTTTTTAGTGTTTATTTTTCTTATTTCTATTGGGAGAAAAAGAGAGGCAATGTCTCTCTCTTCATTTTTTAATTTTTAAATATAAATAAAACAAAAGTGAGAAAGAGTATGACCAAAGGATATTAAGGAAATCGCCAACTTAATAACTAAATGCATAAATTATTATAAAACTCTTAATATCTACATTTAATTTTTATGTATAAAAAAATATTAAAGATTGTCTGATTTAAAAATGAGAAAAACATAATGCAATTATTATAATTTTTATACTCAAATGTGAAATGTTATACTTATTACAAAACACTCTCAAAATAATATACACATAAAATACATAATAATAAGATAATATAAATGTTATGATTTGATTTAATTTTATGCAGTTTAAAAAACACACGAATTGCAAACTGAATTAAACTAATTAATTTGAGAAAAATCATTCAAACAAATCAAATAAAAATCAGTTTAATTCCATTTTTAATTTTTTTGAGTGATTTTCAATTTTTATTATTTTAGATCAATTTAAATTTAAACACCCCTAGTAGCTCACTACGACACTGATCGCTCAATGTTCTTTATATTACATGCTATAATAAATTTTATCCTTTACCACAGATTTAGTTCCTACATGTTGTGTCAATTTTATTCCCGCTACATAGGAATGTTGCAATTGCAAGTCATATATATCTACTCGTGGAAGATACTCAATTATGCCGAACGATAGAAACTTTGTGTTAGCATTTATGCAAAAATAAAAATTGTGAGGTTTCTGCAAGTTCGGTAAAAAAAACTTTAATTTAATATATATATATATATATATATATTAAATTTGAAGTAGCATATATTTGCAAAACTTCATAACAATGAAAGGTGATTTTGTCATGGCTAATCCACAACATGTATAAATCAAACTTCAAAATTTTTTAAAAAAAATACAAAATGAAAAATTATACATGATTGAATAAACTAAGATTATATAGAACTTTAAAAAGATGATGTTTATGTCATTAAGTATCTTCAAATTCCATTAACTAATAAGATATTACAATGGACATATAATTCTTGCTTTCTTTGTATATTCCAAAATTTTCACACGAACAATGTTTTCTTTGCATATTCCATTAATTTTGTAGGCAGTCACTTAGACAAAGTCTACACCGCTTGTCTCATGTTCATAATTCTTGAGGCAACAATTAAATTATAAATCTAAGTTTTGAAGGATAAAATGGATTAGTAAAAATGAAAAGGGGAGATGGAAAAAAATTATATAATTGGGTATTTTCTTTATTTATTGGCATAGATAAATTATAAAATATAGACTTCTCCAGAAAAAACTGCCCACAGTAAATTAAAACAAAAAATCATGGAGAAAGTCGAGCTCAAAACTATGGAAAGATATCGTTAGATATTTGGCATTCAGTTCCAGTATTCATTGGATTTCTTTGGTACATTATGGCTGTTATTAGTATTTGAAACAGAAATTGAAAACATTTCTTTCATATCTTTTATTTCACAAGATCTACTACTAGTTCCCACGAGTAAGAAAGAGACCCTCACCATTACAAGGATTAAAGCATACCAAAGCAATTAAGCATGTTATTAATTATCATCAGTTACTAATGGTAGTAGGAGCGGAACGGAACCTAAATGGATCGTATTTCACTGAGTGGAAGGAGCGAAGTTGAGAAGCTGCTTGGAACGAAGCCACGGCTTCACCACCACAACGGATTCGAATATTCTGGAATCTCCGCCGTCGCCGCCCTGTGTGGCCGAAATCTTCATGTAGTACTTGATCCCAGACACCACTTGCGACTGCGCCTCCACCACTTCCTCGAACGTCACTTCCTCCTCCTCCTTCTGCGCCTGCCTCAGCATCCGGTTATGCTCCTCCACCGAGAACCGCCCCAGATCCTGCACCTCCTTGTTCGTCTTCACGTCAGGGATCTTCGACCTTCCCCCGACCAATCCCCCGTACGACGCCGTACACGCGATGCACGCCATAATCGTCAGGATCGTCAGTGTCTCCGCCGGTAACCTTATCAATGCCGCCATCGCTCAATTGAAATTGATTTAGAAGGATGGAGTTGCGTATACGGTGTCGTTTATATAAAGGGGGAAAGGAAGAAGAGGTGTTTGGACACACATGAAAAACTAACCGAGAGACAGTGGAATTGGATGGAGGGGAATCGAAAACCGCGTGCGTGTCGCGATGCAACAGATATAGTCATGTACGGTACAAGCGGTGCCATGGCATGCATGCGAAATGGGTAATATATAGTAGTTGGCTTCGTGTGCTTGCACGTATACTGCATGCAGTTCTTGATTTTTAATCCCAGCCACATTCTTTCTCCCAACGCCGACGACGGAGACAGTTGAGGTAGTTAAATATTGTTGAGCATTTAACCCATGCTAAAATGATGGCAAAACTAACAAAGCAATTGTCACCGAGCTTGTACCGCCGCACCATTTGCACCAATCTCGCAAAGGAAATTGAATTGAGCGCAATATCTGAAACATAGACACTTATTAGGCAGCACATGTGATTCACTATCAACTAACTACGCCACAATGCATATGGAGGTCAGCGGTGAGGTGAGGTTGTCGCCGTCAATGAGGCAGCTGATTTTGATCCGACTTGGTCACCGTGGAGAGTGGAGCCGCCGTGATAGCTCACGAATCTTGCAAATTTGTTTATTGTCTCTAAGTCTTGTAGGTTTAATATTAAGACCTTGCTTTTTGAATCTTAATAATTTGAAAACTAATTATATAATTAATAATATTTCAAATATTTTTTAAATTATTTATTTATCGGTACACTTTGTAATTAGTAACTAAAACGTTTTTGTTTAATATTAATATATATTACGTAATTTAAAATATTTTTAAAAAATATCATTTAGTCATTATCTAATCAATCATAGTTTAACCATCAAATCTTAAATTAATATTTTTATCCGTTCACTTATTTTTTATTTTGGTAGCAGTGTTGTTTAACTTATTTGATAAGATAAAAGAGCAATTATGTTCGTATATCTATGCATTAACTTAAAAATAATTTACAGACAAAATTAATAAATACAGATTATTCTCTTGTTGGATAAATGACTATGAGTGTTACTTTATACACTATACAATTTTTTTCATACATTATATAAAGTTTAAAATGGAAAAAATATCCCTCTTAGCAGCTTTTAACTCCATGGTGTTTGGTGTTCAGACTTAGTGGTATATACTGTCATGCTTTATTTCGGTGATTGTAAAATTATTTGTTGTGCATTTGTGGTTGGTGATAGTGAAGATTAGTGTTCGCCTTCGTCGGAGTCGAGCTCGTGGTAACTGGGGGTTGTTGGTCGAGGTTGGTGCTTCGTCGTGATTGTAACGACATTTTTTTTATTCCATATGGATCAACTGATCCGTATGGTTCATATGGCAGATGTATTTTTAAATAAATTTTTGAAATGAAATTTAAAAAGGCTTATAATGGTTTTAAAACAATTTTTTTAAAAAAAATGTGTATCCCTTCTAAAATTCGGGGAAGATTTAGTATGGATAAATTGAATACTTATGTATGTTATGATTTATTTTGATTATTTTGAATGTCATATTTTTGAAAATTGGATGTTTTAATTGTAAATTTATGCTTATGTTTTGTCAATGTATAAATTTTATTTTGATTTTTGAAGATGGAAGACAACGAATGGATGTATGACTGTATTATGTTTGAAGAAATTAATATGGATGAAGACATTGAAGAAAAAACTGATGCGTTTGAAAATGTAAATTGTTCAGTTGATTGTTTTACAGACTTCAAGACGTTTAAGATATTTATTTGATTTAAGAATAAATTATAGTTCTTAAATGATTGAATCAACAAGATAACAAAAAATTATTCATTTTTGTAGGTATTCATTTTAAACCATTATAAACCTTTTTAAATTTTATTTCAAAAATTTATTTAAAAATATACCTGTCATACAAACCATACATATCAGTTTATCAGTTGATCCGTATGAATCATATGGATCAACTTATTCGTATGAACCATATGGTTCATACGAATGAGTTGATCCATATGATTCATATGAATTAGTTGATCCATATAATTTATACCAATGTCACCACCGTCATCATCAGCCTGTCAACGAAGAAGAACAAGAAAACACACAATCGCTCAGGAAAGGAAAAATAATGTAATAGTGTATTAGAAAAATAGAAGGTTATTTTCAGTATTTAACTTTTAATATATAGTGTATGGAGAAATTTATAGTGGAGGAAGTAACACTTAATGATTATTTTTCACATGTGAACCCAAGATGATTCCACACATGTAAATACATCATTGTATCAATTTTATGAGTTGATTTAATTCATTTATCAGTCTAATTTTTAAAATAGTAAAAACTACAAAATTTGAATTTTATATCTTACATTTAATTTTAACGTAATATTTTACTGCATTTATAACTTAAATAAACTATATTATGAAAAAACAGAAAGAAAAAAATAATAATACGACTTATATTAATTTTCCCATAATTACAATTTTGTAGTGTTGTGGTTTTTGATAAAGATGTTTGTTCCTCTTCATTTATCCAGATTCTGAAGCTAAGAGAGTAAGTGGTTGTTGGAGCTGGCAGTGACTCCATTCCTCCAAAAATGGAGTGTTTGAAATCCCCCTTCCTCTTCTCCACTCCCCTTCTCCCTCCACCTTCTCATCAACCCCACTCCATTATGCCAAACACAAAGAACAAGAAGAATAAGAAACCTCGAGTTCCCATCTTCATTCGCTGCACCATCCAGCGCGACCCGTGGTCCCCGACTTCCGGCGACCCCACCCGACCCAAGCCTCGGAGTCGGAATCCGAAGAAGCCACTGTCGGACGACAACGCGCGGCGCATCATAAAGGGGAAGGCGGCGTACCAGAGCATCCTGCGGCGGAACCAGGGCCCGCAGGCGCAGACCCCGAGGTGGATTAAGAGGACCCCCGAGCAGATGGTGCGGTACCTGCAGGACGACCGCAACGGCCACTTGTACGGCAGACACGTCCTCGCCGCGGTTAAGAAAGTGCGCTCTCTCTCTCAGAGAGTCGACGGCGACTACGACATGAGGATGGTGATGGCTTCGTTTGTCGGCAAGCTCAGCTTCAAGGAGATGTGCGTTGTGCTCAAGGAGCAGAAGGGGTGGAGGCAAGTCAGAGACTTCTTTGCTTGGATGAAATTGCAGGTTCGCTTCCTCTCTCTCTCCTCACTTCTATCTTATGTTGCTTAGAATATGGTTTGGTTTATAAAAATTGTTTGCGTCGTTTCCTGTTGTTGGAATTAGATAAATAGTTAATGAGTTTAGTTTGTTTGGATAAACTTATCTGAAAGCACTTTCAGAAATAGCCAGCTGCAGTCATGAATGAGGATTGCATCCCAATTATGTTGGCACCCACTACCTCTACCATCCTCAGCTGACTAAAATAATATTCATGAACCAAAAAAGAAAAAAAAAGATATGTGGGGACTATACCAAAACCCATGGAAGAAGCTGATATCTGAAAGCACTTAGTATTAGAAGAAAATAGAAGGAAATTTAGAATTGAGCTTTTTTCTTAAGCTAAAATCAACGTATGCTCTTAAGTTTTTTGAGAAGTTAGATGAGAGAACTTCTATAAAAGTTAAGTACATATATTGATTTTAGCTCACGAGATAGTTTAATTCATTTTACATTTTTACTTTATTTTTCTTTTCCTATAAAGGCTTATGAGCTTATGGAGAAGTTTATTCAAACAAGGTGCATAAATTGATTTTAATTTAAATATTTAATGAAGAAGCTCAGTTCATTTTACCTTCTTATTTTCTTTTCTAAAGTACTTATGGATAAGTTTATTCAAACTGGGCCTTTTGGTTAACATCATGTAGACAGTGATCGGTTAATACTTAATAGTGTATGCTACCTATCATTAGTGATAGGGTGTGTGACACTATTTCAAAATGTTTGCCCTACTTTGTTAGTTTTATGCATTATAGTTGTATTGGTTTTGTCACTTTGTGTCTGTATCCAATTATCCATATACTTGGTTTTTCAATACAGTTTTGAGCTTTGATTATTTTTGTGTTCCTTTTCCAATACAAATATTTGTGAACCTAGTGGGTTTATATGGCGTGATTATTTCATTTTATATTGATGTTTTGCTCAAAAATATAGAGATTGATACTGTGTATTGATAGTTTGGTGCCTCAACAGCTTAGCTACCGTCCAAGTGTAATTGTCTACACAATAGTTTTGCGCCTATATGGGCAAGTTGGAAAGCTGACACTGGCTGAGGAGATCTTCTTGGAGATGCTTGATGTAGGTTGTGAGCCAGATGAGGTTGCTTGTGGTACCATGCTTTGTTCGTATGCCAGATGGGGACGTCATAAGGCTATGCTGTCTTTTTATTCTGCTATAGAAGAAAGGGGAATAATTCTTTCTGTTGCTGTCTTCAACTTTATGATGTCTTCTTTGCAAAAGAAATCGCTCCATAGAGAGGTTGTACATGTGTGGAAGGATATGCTAGGAAAAGGGGTGATACCTAATAATTTTACTTATACAGTGGCCATCAGCTCACTCGTCAAAGAAGGGCTGCACGAAGATGCTTTCAAGACTTTTGATGAGATGAGGAATCGTGGAGTTGTTCCTGAGGAGTTAACTTATAGTCTGCTTATAAACTTAAATGCTAAAAGTGGCAACAGAGATGAAGTGCAAAGACTGTATGAGGACATGAGGTTTCGAGGAATAATTCCCAGTAATTACACTTGTGCTTCACTTCTATCTTTGTATTACAAATATGAGGACTACCCTAGAGCCCTCTCCCTTTTTTCAGAAATGGTACGTAATAAAATTTCTGCTGATGAAGTCATATATGGTTTGCTTATAAGAATTTATGGAAAGCTTGGTTTATACGAGGATGCTCACAAAACATTTGAAGAGACAAAGAACCGAGGGCAGCTCACCAGTGAGAAAACATATTTGGCAATGGCACAAGTCCATCTTACTTCAGGAAATGTAGACAAGGCCTTGGAAGTTATTGAACTCATGAAGTCTAGCAATCTATGGTTCTCTCGATTTTCTTATATTGTGCTGCTGCAGTGTTATGTGATGAAAGAAGATGTAGCATCTGCTGAAGGAACATTTCTAGCTCTCTCCAAGACAGGACCACCTGATGCTGGTTCCTGTAATGATATGCTCAGTCTGTACATGGGACTTAATTTGATGAATAAGGCCAAGGAGTTCATTGTCCAAATAAGGGAGAACGAGACAAATTTTGACAAGGAGCTTTATAGAACAGTTATGAAGGTTTATTCTAAGGAGGGAATGCTGCTGGAAGCTGAGCAGTTGACAAATCAGATGGTTAAGACTGAATATTTTAAAAATGACAAATTCTTCATGACATATTATTGGATTCTTTGTGAACATAAGGAGGATACGCAATCTGATGATGAACTTGTGGCCATTGAGCCCATTGACAAATTTAACGCTACAGCTCTTGGGTTGATGCTCAGTTTATATCTGACAAATGGCAACTTCAGCAAGACAAAAATATTACTGAAGCTGTTATTGGGTTATGCTGCTGGGGGATCAAAAATTGTTAGTCAGCTCATCATTAACTTGTCTAAAGAAGGTATCCCTCTACTATAAAATTGATCATACCATATCTTTTGAAATTTCCATTTTCAACATAATTTTTTCTTTTTTCAGGAGAAATCAGTAAAGCAGAATTGCTTAACCATCAACTAATTAAGCTTGGCTGCAGAATGGAAGAAGCCACTGTAGCTTCTCTAATTAGCCATTATGGCAAACAACAAATGCTGAAACAAGCTGAAGATATTTTTGCAGAATATATAAATTCTCCCACATCTAGTAAAGTGCTTTATAACTCTATGATCAATGCATATGCCAAATGTGGTAAACAAGAGAAAGCTTATTTATTATACAAGCAAGCAACAGAGGAAGGACGTGATTTGGGTGTTGTTGGAATTAGCATCGCTGTAAATTCTTTGACCAATGGAGGTATGGCCCTGGAAAAGTAAAGTAAACTAGAGTCTGATACTCTGATCCATGTATCAACCTGACACATGCCAGACAATAATTGTTGTCTTCCACTACACAATCTATAACTTGTTTGTTTGGAAAGTGCTGTACATACTGTAGTGGTTTTGCATGGGTGAGTTTTGAAAAGAAAAAAAACACCGATCCCCTGTCTTGTTAAATTTAAAAGTTTTAATTGTAAAATATTTAATTGATTATGTCATGCTATTCCTACAGTAATTCAATTGTTTCAAAAGTTTAAGGGGATGCTGGCCTCCTATTGCATTTAGTGAATGGGAATGATATTCATTTTCTAAGATGTCTATTTTGATAACATAGAATTGTGGAAAATCATGTAAATCTGTCAGTTTCAGAAAATGTGGAAGTGGCAGGAGTATCATTTATTTCTTGTTGCTTCACTTTTCAGCATGTAGATATTTAGCATTTGGTAGATAATTTTATGCCTAATTCTTTTTCAGGAAAACATCAGGAGGCGGAGAATATTGTCCACAGGAGTCTTGAAGAAAACTTGGAGCTTGACACTGTGGCTTACAATACCTTTATCAAAGCCATGCTTGAAGCAGGTTGATATCAAGCACCCTGCATGCATAGTAAAGATAAAATGAAACAGGAGGCTTGCTTATATGGTTTGTTTTGTGTTGTAGGCAAATTGCATTTTGCATCCAGCATTTTTGAGCACATGATTTCCTCTGGTGTTGCTCCATCAATTGAAACATTCAACACAATGATAAGGTTATAGTTTTGATAAGCTGTCTTTCACTCATAGAAGTTTTCTTATCTACACTTTTGGTTACTTATGTTAAACTGCTGCTGCAGTGTCTATGGACAAGACCAAAAGCTGGATAGAGCAGTTGAGATGTTCAACCAAGCTAGCTCATTTAGTGTCCCTTTGGATGAAAAAACATACATGAATTTGATTGGCTATTATGGGAAAGCTGGTACTGAGCCTTTTTTACCTTAACCTACATGAATTCTGATAATTATGAATGCAACATTGTATCTAGCTGGATTTCATGTGCATAATTTTTTTCCACTAATATCTAATATGAATATATGATTCAATGTAAAATGGAGAGTGCAAACGTGATGAGATTAGCAATTCGACGTTGTCAAATCTGTATGATGATTTTGTTTACTTTCTCATGATTGGTATTTCGGAAATCTGTGAGTGTTACAATTGTAATTATTTTATTTTGTAGGTATGATGCTTGAAGCTTCACAGCTGTTCAGTAAAATGCAGGAAGGAGGTATAAAACCCGGAAAGGTAAAGTTAAAATTTTTAACAAGACTTTCAAGAGTATAGTTGGCAACTATTATAGGTGTGATTGAATTACTCTTATTCAAAAACTTAAGCTGTACTACAGGCCCAAAATTCTCCAGCACTTGTCCTTTTTTATTTCATGTTTATGAAGCATAATATATAAAATACTCCTTGCAGGTAATGGTCATTTGCAGTTTATTGGTTCTGCAATATCATATTTATGGGCTTCAAGCATTAGACTGCAAGGAATATTTTATATATTATGCTTCATTTAGTTTGTAATTGTGCCGATAAAAAAAAAAATTAGTTTGTAATTGTTGAATATTGTCTATTTCAGTGCTTTAGTGCTAATTCTTTGCCTTTGCTGGGGAATGCAGGTCAGTTATAATATCATGATCAATGTACATGCTAATGCTGGAGTTCTTCATGAAACGGAGAAACTTTTCCATGCCATGCAGAGGCAAGGTTATTTGCCTGATTCTTTCACGTATCTTTCCCTTGTCCAAGCATATACAAGGAGCCTGAATTATTCTAAAGCCGAGGAAACCATACATGCCATGCAAAGCAAAGGCATTCCACCATCTTGTGTCCATTTTAATATTTTACTCCACGCTTTCATAAAAGCTGGATTGATTCATGAAGCCAAGAGGGTTTATGAGGATCTATCAACTTTTGGTTTAGTTCCTGATCTTGTATGTCATCGAACAATGCTGAATGGTTACCTGAAATGTGGATATGTGGAAGAAGGGATCAACTTTTTTGAAAGTATATGTGAATCAACAAAAAGTGACAGGTTCATCATGAGTGCAGCTGTGCATTTTTACAAATCTGCTGGAAAGGGAAGTCAAGCTAAAGAAATATTAAATTCAATGAACAACATGGGGATCCCATTCCTCAAGAAACTTGAAGTTGGATCAGGAGAGAGAGTGAAAACTCCATGAGATATATAACCTTCTTCAGAAATACCTGGGTACTTAAGAGGCATTATGATAATGGACAAAAGAATGGTATAGAACATATAAGTCTAATCAACCCGGTAATGACAATGGTGGATACTGCATGTATGTTTACTGGCAATGATGATTGGACTCTTAGTTCAGAAGGACTTTTGCTGGTTATAAGGTGGACCTGATCCACGTTGGATGCAATGCAGCCTTCTCCTTCTGACTGCTTTTAACTTCTTCTCCAACCTTCCTTTAAAAGATGTAACTCTTATCAGATGAACTTAAAGATATTATATACTTTAAGCACCAAGGCTTCCCAAGCATTGTATATTCCTTCAGATAAGCCTTTACTATAACTGATGAGTTGACAGTCCTCAAAGCTCATCGGAGTAAGGTAGCCACTACTCTGGCTTCCAAAATTTCAGAGGCAGAGAATTTTATGGATGAAGCTCAACAGAAGGAAGCAATTTTGAATGAGCGAGTTATGAGGTTGAAAAAAGAAATAAAAGATTGTGAGTCTGGCTTGTCATCTCTTCAAGATGTTAAGAAGAAATGGATTGCAGAAACTATAGGGTACAAAAAAATGTGAGGAAACACAAATCTCAAATGGTGGAAGATTAGAGATAAGTTCGGCAAGAATTTCAGCACAACCGCTTCGTTGCTAGAAATCCCTCGACGACTTGACTTGTTTATTGCTTCCTTAAACAGCCAAATTTATTATGTTTCGGAGGCTACTGTATGATAAGTTTACTCAAATTTTACGTAGATTAACACTTAAAATGGAAGACTTGAAACTACTATACTGTTGAGTCTTTTATTTTTGGTAATGCATGCTTCAAAATTTTCTCGCAGCTTGGTCTTCTTATTTCACATAGAACCGCTTCATCTCATATCATATGCGATGTGATCGCAAAAGCCAAAAGATATTTACTTCTTTGGTAGATTGGACGGTTGCATTTTCGTTTTGTAGCAGTACAAGGAGGAGCCAATAATTTGTTTACAGACTCGGCCTAAAGAGTGGCGAAAAGAGCCTATATTATGTTTTTCAAGCTGCCTCCTAAATTAACTTTGTACCCTACCCACTTCACTCATCAAACAGATTCAATTTTTTATTACTTTTGAAACACCTATTATTATGTCCCGAGGAAAAATTTACCGAGGTCTTCCTCTGTTAGTTACTGCGAAGATTGTGATGAGAATGATTTTGTAAACCACATTTTCCTTAAAAAGTTTGATGTTTTCAATTAGATTTACAATGATACGTATTTAGATTTACAATGGTAGCTACGAGGATTTGTTGATTCCATTGCAATTTCTGAAAATAAAATCAGAAGATAAAGGGCTCTTCATACCCAATCCTTTATTTAAAAGAGAAATAAACATAAACTAAACTGTGATTGAAATCTCAGTGGTTCAGGGTATATAAGGAAACATCAAATTGCCAAAACTTTGCTTTACTTCATTTCTTATTAGCATCAGTGTACATAGCTTGAATGACAAGACAACGGACAACCGACACCATATGCATTCTTCATATGAAAATCACACAAAATATGAGCAAAGCTATTTATGGGACCAAGAAAGAGACGACAAAACAATTGGAATATCATACTAGTAAGCTATGCAGAGACAGGTAGCTCTCAAATTTAAGCTTCGCTGTCAATAGTCATTGGCACAGGCTCCTGCTTTCCTGTTGCTGTTCTTGCTTGCTCTAGTTTATTCATTTTTGCAAATATGCTGCCGTAAAACTGTGCGTCCTTCTTGTTGTATTCTCTCACTTTCTGCTTCAAAATTTTGTACTCCATCTTTACATCCCTGATAATATCCATCCAACAGTGGTTAATAAATACAAAGAAATATTATATATCAGTGTTGTCTCTTTGGAACTAGTATATTAACTGTATATTCAATTTGATCACACTTGAGAACAAAAGCATACCTGTTGTCTGGCTCAATCTCAAGGGCTTTCTTAATATCCATCTCAGCTAGATCCAAGTCCACAAGATGGAGATACGCTTGTGCCCTCCGATAGAGTGCTTTTACATTTCTACTATCAAGCTCTAAAACCTACGTGATAAAACAAAACTCGGATATCAGCAATATTCACTCTATTCCCTTGTTGAATTCAGCTAAGGAAAAAGGAGAAACAAACTTAGGCTGAATCAAACATAGTACCTTTGTGCACATCTTCTCTGCCTGTTTGTAGTCCTTTAGCTTCAACTTACAGGCTGCATTGTTGAGATAGCATGTGATTTTCAATGCCTTAGTCTTCTGTTTCTCCTCATCACTGAAGGAGGAATCATACTCCACAAACTTTATGGCCTGTCACCAAAAGAAAAAGAACAGGTATCGTTAGTTCATTCTCACCACAACATTACCGTCAGTAACCAAGTAACATAAATAAGATCTTTTGGAATTTAAAAGAATACCTTTTCATATCTCTTTGAAGCTCTTTCATATTTGGCAACCTTAAATAAAGCATTCCCTTCTTCCTTTTTCTTCCCAGCCACCTCAATCTTCTCTTGTGTATTCAGATCCCACGATTCCTTTTCCTGCATCCCATTTTCAGTAATTAATTTTACATTTCAAATTAGTTCAACTTAAAAAAAAAAAAAAAAAGATGAAAACATGATAGCTCTCTCACCTTTACAAAAGAAAGCAGCTCAACTTCATAGTACACAGTACAATTAGGAGGAACATTAGCCATTTCCTGAGAGGATCCAGATGGACCAAAAGCATATTCAGGCTGTATGATCAGCAATGCAATTTCCCCTTTCTTCATGTTCTTCACAGCTCGATCAAGTCCATCAGTAACTTGCTCTACACGGTTAATCAAACATATAACTTAGTAACTAGTATAGAAAAAAGAAGACTTATGATTCATGAAGTTAAAATGATTGTTAAAGGTACCTTCATCAATTTTGAACTCGAATGGCTGTTCACCATCGTAGCCCTTCTTAATGAAAACAGTTCCATCTTGCAGCTTGCCAATCAGTTTCACTGAAACAAAGGAAATAATGAAACTCTTCAACATCCCATCCAATATATACAAAACATTTAAGTGAAGAAAGGAAGAGAAGAGTTTGAAAAGATTATATTAAAACTGTACCTTGAACTACAGCTCCATCATTTGGTCGTTCATATCCCTCCCCTTCCTTCAAAGTCTTCTTGAGAACCTTTCTATCGTTGGTAATGTCAGACACAGTCTTCCACGAGACCAACTCAAGATCCACTTGAAGAGAAGCATTTGGAGCTACGGCACCTTCATCTCCTGAGGCTGGCCTTCCACTTTCACCAAATGCATCTGCAAAACTTTGAATGTCAATAAACTTACACAAGCAAAACGTGTAGACATAAATGTTGCTGATAACAACAGTCTTACTCACATGGTGGCTTCACATTCAAGAGAACTTTCTCTCCCTTCTTCATGGTTTTCACAGCCTTGGCCAAAGCAGGACAGAAATACCCTGCATAAAAAAGGAAAAAAAAAAAAAAAGTCATATTATTGTTACTTGCAATGAGAATCCAGTTACATGGTAAGGACAAAATTCAAATTTTGGAAGCATGAGACTGACCCTCTTCCACAGTGAATTCCACCCCATCAGATTTTGAAATGACTGTCCCATCTTCAAGCCTAGCTTCATACTTAACTGCAGAGAAGAGAAAACGAAGGAAACTTTAAACAATACTGAAAGTGTTGCTAAACAGAAGGATCTCAAAGACAATAATGGATTGAGTTTCGTACCAAACACTTCATCCAGATCCTTAGGATTATCCCATTTCTCCCCTTCAGTAATTACGTTCTTCAAAATTCCTCCATCTTTGCAAATGTCCTTCACGCTTGTCCAGGACAGCAACTCCACATCAAACTGTAGAGTTGCATTGGGGGGAATAGTGGGAGGAGAACCAGACTCTCCATAAGCCAATTCTGGGGGTATTGTCAAAAGGGCATTCTCACCTTTCTTCATGGTTTGGATACCTTCATCCCATCCCTTGATCACTTGCCCTGCATTAGTCAAGTCACAAAACATTGAATACTATAGTTATTCATTCATTCATTCATTCATCATTAATCACTTAAGTTTAATTTTCATGTCCAGCATAAGGATAAATTAAATAATTTTTATCCTGATTACATTTATGATTTATTATGTTTGCACATATAACATTAACAATTATTTTCTTTATCAATGAATGATTGTTTTTCATATACATACAATACCAGTAACAAAATTTCAACTTAATACTTCATGTAAATTACTCAAACCTCCAATCACTGAATTGATCCTAATCAATTTTTCAGCAAAGAACAATATTACTTATTTCATCCTGTTAAATCTTAGTATCTATCAGCGTAAAGAACTTTATAATGTCAATCAATTAAAATCCTCTCTATAAAAAATCAATAATTCACCTCTAAAAAAACAAAAGTGAATCATGAATGAATGAATGTGTACCTTGGCCTAGCCTGAACTTGAAAGGGGTGCCCCTATCACGGCTAGAATCAAATTTGGTTCCATCAAGCAAGGTTCCAGTATAATGCACTTCAACTTGGTCTCCACTGTCAGGGGTGTCCCAACCTTCACCTTCCTTTAGCAACTTCTTCTTCAGCCCCATTTTCCCAATCTCCTTCTCCTCCCCAACCTTCAGAATCGGACTCTCAATCTCTTCCTCCTCAGGCATTTCCATGTTGCCAGCACTTGGGAACTCGAAATCCTCATCCATGGCTTCCCAACAAGACAAGAAATGTGTATGAAAAATGTAAGTGCTTAGAACTCAGGAAGAAATCACACGATCACAAGAGAATATGTTTTTATGTTTCTGACACGATCACCGGAAATGGCTTAAGGTTATAATATATATGTAGGAGTGAAAGAGGAGAGTGTGTCTAGAGAGTTCTATAATCCAAAGTTGTCAAGATGGTTCCAGATTTATCATGTTCGTTCCATTTATTTTTTTATTATTTATTGTGGTTTATGAATATGATGGTGATGATGATGATGAAGTCTAAGTTCCAACATTTAGAAACAAGTTTTTTCAAATCTAACGATCCGACAATGAAGCTATTGTTCGTCATTTTACGGATGGGAATCTAACTGAACATTGAACAGTTCTTTCTTTTTATTTTTTTTATTTTTTTATTAATCGATATTCTTAGGTTTAAATCCTAAATATGTATCAAGCTGTCTCGATTGGTTGAAGTGTATGTGTGATTTATTGTTATAAATCCTTACAATGTTTTTTACTCCAACCGATAAATAAAAAATCATACATATGTCTTAAAGATTAGATAAGTTATTTACAAACTAATATAATTGTCAAGAGAATATATATAGCGGAGAAAGAAAGAAAAAAATCTATTTTTCCCTTAACACACTTTTTTTTTTATCCGTAATTTTTTTCACAATGATGGTACGAAAAAAATACTTTTAAAATTATTACAATTTCTATTATTAATAATTTGCTTTTAATTATTTTTATTTGCAATTTTAATTACGGATGTGTTGTTATATGTCTACATATGCCTTTTGCAGCAACATATCTGGACTTTCTTTTTTAGCGGTAGAAAAATCTCACATGTTTTTAATTAGACTAAAATATAATTTTAATCTTCTTATTTTGTTAATTCACTATTTTTTGTATCCTAATTTAAAATAGAAACGTTTAGTTTTCAGGTTCAAAAAGTCTCCAATTTTAGTTCGATCTTGAATTTGATCTTCATTTAATATTATTATAAGAGACCAAAAAACACAAGTAATACATGTATTTAAACCTTTATTTTATGATCAAATATATGTTTACAAACATGGGCACATAATGTAACACAATCCCGATAAAAAAGCAAAGATTATTGATATTTCTGTCAGAGTCAAAACGAATTTTATATAAACTGAAAATGCATCATTCAACAAATGATTCTATAACCAACCGTTGCACCAATGGATTCTGTGACAAAATACGGTACATAATAGAGCAATGATAGTTGAACATCCACAATTTTTAAAAACTAATACTTATTATTCTTCTATCTTCTTATTACATTATATCACTCGTAGTAACTATATTTTTCTCTCTTTTATCACTATTTAATATTCATATCTAAGGGGAGAAGAGCGTAATTTACTCTAAATTTTAATATACTTTTTCATCCCATACGTACAACAGTTAAGGAAACATAGTAGGACACCCGCAGTGTAACATTCCAGAATCATGTTCCTGCTCACATAGGTACACCGCACACGATATGATGATGACATCCCTATGCAATTGCAGGGGCATTCCGCATAAGCAAACTACGATAAAATTCAGGTCCTCACAAGTGATAGGCATAAATTGATCAATCAATGATCTATCATCCACAAGTTCAATTATAACATGAAATGAAAAGTTCAGATAGTCAAAGAATCAATTCAACTACAATCACGGTGAAATTTCATCAAAATCCTTGTAGCCAATATTCTCACAGAGAAAACTGTTAGGTCTTCAAATACAATCTAGAGAACCTAAGAAACATATAGATTGATGTAAATAATTGCAGAAAATAAAATATCCGCAAAATTATTTTTGTCCAGAAGTACAGAAAAAAAAATCACTTCTTTTTCTTAAGTTGTTTAACATTTTTGGAATTGGCTTGTTCTCTGGTCTTGCGTTTCCTGGTGAGAGCAAACTCTCCAAACTTATGACCCACTTTTCCCTCAGTGATCCTACAACGAATAGTGGTTTTCCCGTTGTAAATCTTGACGGTGCTATCAACAAATTCTGGCAAGATAGTGGATCTCCGTGACCAAATGGTCTTGTTCGACAAAAGATTTGGATTCTTCTTCATCTTATACAAGAATGCATCAATGAACGCCGGTTTGCGTGACACCAGAGGAGGAGGAGGGGGTGGCTTCTTAGCGACAGTGTTTGCTGTATCGCCTACAATTCCAAGAAACTGCTTGGTTAGAGCCCTAAGCATCATTGTAGGCCTCATTCTTCCTGGTCAAACAAAAAAATGCAAACCATAATATTAAACTACAGAATCAAACCATTGTGAGGTCATTTACAGATATACTAAAGGAAATGGAATGCAATTTTTGCTTCAATTTTGTTTTATCCATTCAAACATTATGGCCATCCGTAGAGGATTGGGGTTATTCTTTTTTGTGCCAAAATCTATTTTTCCTTTCCATATAAGAATTAAAAATAGTCAAATTAGTCCTTCAATGATAAAGTGTGTAATACCTTGAGTTTTAAGCATAGATTTAAGCTTTGTGATTAGGAGGTATAACCATGCATTGGTTTTCCCGAGAGGAAGCTTAAGAAAAGCAAGAGGCCGTTTCGAACAGCTGGCGCGATCCGCGCGGTATGTGGCACGATCCGCGTGGGATGTTGAATCAGAGCAATGCTTTTGAACAGCTGGCGCGATCCGCATGGATATGGCGCAACCAGCGTGGGAGGTTCGAATATGTGACGCGGACAGCGTGGCTATGGCGCGATCCGCGCGGGAGCTCAAATCAGGGCTGTGGATTCGAACATATGGCGCGACTTGCGTGGGTATGGCGCCAACTGCGTGGAATGTTCGAATGTGTGGAGCGATCCGCGCAAGGTCTGATGCGATCCGCGCGGGAGGTTGAATCAGGGCTATGCTTTCATCCAGTTCGCGCGATCCGCGCGGGATCTTTAGACCAGTCTTATAATAGTTCGTGCTGGACGCGAAAAAGAGGGAAAGAAAGGCTTCTTCTTCCTCCTCTGCCCTAGACCTCCATTAGAGACTGGTCCAAGCTTGCTAGGGCCCTATTCCTTGCTCTAAATACTTTCCTTTAGCTTTTGATTGTGAGAGAAACACCTGGGAAGCTTGAATCATTTGATTGTTCTCTTGAGAAACCCCTTTTGAGTGAGTTTTGGGATCTCCAAGGAAAAGCTCAAAGAACTTGAGAGTGGCTGAGACCCATTGCGTGGAAAGGACACCAGAGCTCGAGGAGGTTGTCCTTGGGTCTTCTTTGTCGCCATTGAGGTAAGACACTCAAGTTTCTTCGTTTGATTTTGATTTTGGGGGTTTGCATGAACAGTGACCCATATGTAATGGAATTAGAATTAGCCCGAGATCCTGTAGAGGATTATGTTCAGGGGGTTGTTGTGATGATGTTAGAGCCTTCAGAAATCATTATTGATGAAGTTTGATTTTGGCTCTGAGCTATGCATGCATAGAGAAAGGGCTGAATGCATGATTGTTGTGAACCCTAGAGTAGATGATAAAGTTGCTCTTGGGATGGTATAGATGTTGTTTATGAGCTGATATGGGTTGTACTATGAGCTTGGATATGATAAGGCTAAGGTATGGATATGCTTGTGTTAGCCTGAACAGAGTCTTAGGAGAGGCTCTGGAACCTTGGTTAGGCTGAGAAGGGATCCTAGTGAGGGTCTGGGAATCACTTGTGAAGTGATTAGTCATGTGTTCGGTGGAAAGGATTATAATTCCTTTCGCTCTAATGGCTTAGGACCGTTATTGATACGCTATGTGTTTGCTTATGTAGGACGTGAGCTTGATATCTCTGGTGGTGGTGGCCACGATACCGGGGAAGCCGGTGTTTGCTTAGAGCAGGTAAGCTCTTGGTTCTTGTTTGTATGTCCTTTGCTGTGTTCCACCATGCTCCAAATGGAGGAATGGTTTTGATGTGAATAATTGTATGTATGTGGAACATGAATGTGAATGTGATTGATTACTGGATTGTTTCTTGAACCCTGTGATGGGGGGGAATGACATGTATTGATTTGATATGTTTGAAATGTAAGCTAGATCCTGTGAGGGGAGACTATATTCATGGCTATGAATTTCCCGGCTTATGATATGTCTGATGAACTGTTGGATTTGAATGTGAAATTGTGGTATGAGCTTGATATGTATGACTATGAGCTGATCAGCCTGTGATAGGCGTGATTGACTATTAGATTGTTTGTGAATTCTGGGAATGAATGGATATAATCCTATGGTAGTAGGATAGATGACTTGAGATTTAGTAAGACCTGTTGTGAGATGTTCCTGTGATATAGACGTAACCTCCGGAATGGAGATGTTCCTATATGCACAGATGTAGCCTCCTCAGGCAATTGCGTTGAGATAGAGTATGAGATGTTCCTGTTATATAGATGTAGCCTCCTAATGTGGAGATGTTCCTATATATATACAGATGTAGCCTCATACAGATGATTGAGATGTTAGTATGAGATGTTCCTGTTATACAGATGTAGCCTCCTAATGTGGAGATGTTCCTATATATATAGACGTAGCCTCATACAGATGGTTGAGATCCTGGCATGAGATGTTCCTAGTATATAGATGTAGCCTCCTGGATGGAGATGTTCCTATATACCTAGATGTAGCCTCTGCAGGATGATGATTTATGCGATGAATGGTTGTAGGCCGTGCTTAAGACACCTGGTTATGGACAGGTGGATATGAATTGAGATTGCTGGCTGCTGATGATTGTATGGATGAGGTTCTGGTATTGAACCTGAGAATGATTGTTTTGGATATACTATTTCATGTGTATGTTTGGAAGTGAACCAGGGGAAGGAAATACCTTCAAGGGCCCTGAGTTTACTGAGATTTTATATCTCACCCTGTTTGTGGGGTTTATGTTTTGCAGGTGAAGCCTCAGGAGGAACAGACAGATCCCAAGGCAAGAAGCCTATGCAGAGATAGTTGCGATTTGTAAAACCTTAGGCTAGATGACATGAGCAGATGACTCTGATGTTTTGTATACTGCCTTTGGTTTTTGTTTTGTACCCTGAGGGGAGATGTATGTACAGTTTTGTACTAAGACACAGGGACTTGATGTATATTCACCATATTATAATGTATAATGGCTATGTTAATGACATTTGATGATGTCATTCTTATTTCTTATGCTTCCGAACTGCTTGAACTCTGATGATTATCGTTAATGATAGTAATTAAGGCAGGTTAATGACCCGGTTTTAGTTGGGGCGTTACAAAATGTAGGTCATATTAGTTCCTGAATGATAGAAATTATGCTTAAAGGTTCTTGAATGGTTATTTCTTAGGTCAAATCAGTCCTCATATCACAAATCTCATAATTAATTTGACTGACAGAATACATATTGAGAGATTAATTCAAAATAAAAGAAAAATAAGCTATAAATACATATTTGGGGAACATGAATTTAAATTTCATCATTATATATTACTGATGTATCTTTTAGGCACTAATTTGATTATTTACTCTTCCAAAATAAAAGCAATATTAGGTTACTTGTTTATCTCAACAGAAAACAAACTAACAAATTGACTTTTACTTTTTGAGGTACTGAAAGGAGGCTCCAGAGACCAGACAATACTCATGTAGTGTTGCTGGGCACCATTTAAAGTAAGTTAAACTAAGAAAACTAAATGGAGAATGAAAAGTAACTAAGGGAGGTAAACTGTATGATGTAAATAAATAAAAAATAAAAATAAGTTGTTACAGAGGGATTGTACAAATTTAATCTATGAAACAACTTAATGGCATATGAGAAAAAAAATACTTCATTCACATGAAACAAAGCACTAACATTCCAATCTTCACGCCTTGAAAGAGCCTAACCCAATTTGACAAACTAAAGTTGGAAAGCCTACCCTAAAACCATATCAATTTGACATGCCAGTCTTAATGAGGAAAACTGACAGAACAAGCCTCGTATCAGCCCCGGGAAAAGCTCCGCAACTTACCAACTAAAATCCCTCACCAATACGTTGAAGATGGAAGCAGTATACAACGGGGAGTTATACACATTTCATATAGGTACACTCCCTAACAAGTAACAACCCATCATAAGGACAAACAAATTAGAGATATAAAGCTCCAAATCTCAGACCCTCGAATGCACATGCTAAACGCAAAAACAACAGTGATGGCCACAAGCCCACAACAACTAGTAGAAAATTGTCTTAATCTCAACACTCAAGCACTTGATTTTTATGGTATTAATATTAGTAATACACACAAAAACACGAACACAATGAGGGACCAAATTAGGTCACCAAAGCATATAGTTCCACAACACAGCGAAAGCCACTTCATCAATTTCTACGAATTTCCTTAAAAAATTCAAAACTACATTATCAGGGGTTTGTCTCGTATCACTTTGTGACTATAAATGGCATCTACAGTAACGATAAATGAATAGTTACGGTGTATAGAGAATATCGCAGATCACGAAATAGAAGAAATCGAAAGAATAAAGACCTGATCAGAAAATGGAGAACTGGCAATGTGCGGTTGCCAGCGGGAGAAGCCACCAAAACGGTTGCCGGCGAGAAGAACCAACGGCGTTTAGGGTTTGGGCTATGAAGGGAAGGGAAAGGAAAGCCAAAGTGAAGCAAACTGATGAATCGAAAACAAGCTTCACTCATCATTTTGCTACCAGAATTTAGTTTAAACAAATTAAGATAAATAATAATAATAATAATAATAATAATAATTTATATATTAAATTAAAGATAAAAATAACCGATGCGTTAAAATTGAGAGGAGAAAAAGAAACTAAACTATGATCCATTACTTCAAATCTTTTAAAACTAGACAAAAAAATATATTTTACTTTATTTTTATCTTTTACTTATTATTAATTTAGTTCTTGTAAATAATTTAAGACAAACTATTTTTATTTATTAAAATAGTTTAGTATATATTTCATGATAAAAATATTAAGTTTAATTGTCATGTATTTATCATTGTAAACTTTTAGTTCTGTTAGAAATTGTTCTCGCTATGGCTACAAGATGGTTATTATGAAAATAAAAAAGAATTATATATGACCATTTAAAATCCATAGCACAGAAATATTTTTACACTATAAGTTATATTTTTGAATTTATAATAAATAATTCATATTGTGAATCTTATTTTTTCCAATATTAATAAAAAAATTTAAATGTTATTTTCAGTTTAAAAATTAAGATGAAAAAGATAAGAAATTAAGAAAACCAAGTGAACAATTACAAATAAAGATCAAGCATAAGAATTTGAGATGATGGAAAAATAAATTTTTGGGGTTAATAGTTAAATCAAATTAAAAATTCAAAATATATTTAAAAGTGATAAAAAATAAAATTTAAACGAAATGCTTAATATAACAAATTAGTACAAGACATGTAACTTAATGTGAGTGATAATAGTTCTTAAAAATTGCTTCCATGTAAGAAAAACTACTAAAAACATTATAATTGCTAGTGAAAATATTCGTTTAAATTATACATAGGTATCGTTTAATTATCCATCTACTTTTTAAAAATATTTTATCATTTAATTAAACAATAAATATTTTAACACTTCTCTAGATAAACAAACCATTAATTTATTGAAAATTTCATTTTTTAAATTTTATTTTTATTTTTGAAGTACATAATATTTTGTACTTATTTTTTATTACTTTTCTTTGAAAAAAATGGAAGTTATGCATACATATTGTCTGAGTTTTTTTTTTACAGCTACATATTGTATGAGTTAAAATACTAATATCATGATATAATTCTTTGAGCAATTAAAACAAATTACATAAAAGACAACTAAAAAATTGAACACACTAAAAAATATTAATATTTTTTAGTGTGTATATTCTAATTTAATTTTAAAAATTAGTCCAATATAATCTTAACTGATTTTTTATCCACATATAATTTTACCAATGAAATTAGAATATCACCCATACTTTTATCAGTAAGCTAATCAATTAACCTGTGTTCAGTGTATTAGTCACCCCTAGTGTTGGTCCTGTTTGCAATTGCCACCCCTATTGTTTATGTGTGATTGTTATTGCAAACTTATTAAACTACTACTTTCTTCGTTCTAATTTTCTTTCCTCCTTAAAACGCTCCAAATCACTTGTGGCCACGGATTCTTTTTTTCCCGACCTTTACTCTAATTTCTCTCATTAGTTCAAGCATTTTTAATTGGGATTTTTTAACTCAAGAATTTTTGTTGATCAAATCTATTATTATTTTTGTTCAAAAATTCTCTATGTTGGATCTATGTTGGATATTGAATTCCAAGGGAAAAAAAACTCCCACGAACCCTTATTTTTTCTATAAAAAAATGCGCAAGTAAAATTCAAAAATTCAAATTATATTCTATAATAAAAATGATAAAAATTATTGTATTTTTTGTAACGTGAAGAGATTATAAAAAGTAATTCAATAATTTAAGGTGAATTATTTCTCTAAAGATGTTCTTATGATCTTTCCCTTTCTTTCTTTCAATTGGCCACTTTTGATATATTTTTGTGTATTATATAAGAACATATTTAATAAGAGTTATTTAGTTTAAGAATCTTTATTCATTATAACTATTATCATTCTCGATCAAGAATTGTTAGGTTTTAGAAGAAGATCTCTCAAAAGAACTCCATCTTTTAATAATAATATTATTTTTTAATATCATTTGAAAGATAATTTTTTTATAATTTTTTAATAGTTCTAATAAAGTTACATTTTAATAATTTGTTGGTTATAAGATTGAATTCGGAAACAAAACTATTTGTGTATGTAAGTATGTAAGAATAAAATCACGTATATGCACATGAAGTGAGCATGAAGTATATCCTCCGGACAATAGTGTACTTAATTTTAATTTTTATAAGTAAAATCTAAAAACCCAAATTTAATTCTTCAAAAAAAAATAATAAAAGTTTTTGCATCCCCTTTATGTAATATCATGACACTAAAAAAAACAATGATCCAATAACCTAAAAAAAAAAATCTTTCACTAAAATGCTCTAAGCTTCGCGTTTCTTCTCTTTCTTTTGTTTTAGTGTTTTGGTGTGCGGCTTACATAAATTATCCTCCCTTTCATTTATTTACTTTTAAATAGGTTGGTGCACGTAGCTTTCTAGAAACCGCGTAAGTATATGGTTATTATTTCGTAACAATAAAGTATCCTCGTTTTCGCTTGGGGTCGTGTATACCCATTTTGTCTTCATCTCCTGATAATGGTTATTATTTTGTAAAAATATCTTTTTACATATTTATTTATCTAATTTTAAATTTAAAACTAATTTTAGATACAATAAAATTGAATCAGTCATAAAAATGTCATATCTATAAATGTCAGGTTTCAATATATTCTTACCAATTTTTAAACATTTAATTTTTTTATATATATTTATTGGTAATGATTTTCTCATTTATTGTAAAGATATTCAATTAAGTAATTTATTTTTTAAAAATAAATTCAGTTTGTTCCCTTTTTGTTCCATCATAAACAAGTACTTATAGCTGATTAATGTCATATTATTAATTAATTAATTAGTATAATTTAACCAGGGTACAATATTTATTTAACTATTCTAATCTTATTTGTAAGTTTAATATATTCATGTTATTGATAAAATTAAGCTAATACGTTATCTTCAATGATCAAATAATTAATAATTGAATAATTATTAATTAATTCAAACTTGTTCTTTCTATTTTAAAGAATTGTATTTAACTCAGTTATCAGTAAAATAGATTTAAAGTGGTCTATTTTTTTTGTCAACTATGAGATATTGTTAGAAAAAAAATAGATTAAAAAAATAAGACTATTATTTTAGAACAAGAACAAAAAGTTATACTATTATTTTGGAACGGAAGAGTATACTAATACAGGCTGTGCCTTCTCGTTTGTTACGCAATTGATTTAGGTTCTTGTTCTATTTTAGAGACAGCCTGTGAGGGATATTTGACATGGGTTAAAGCTAGCTTAGAGTAGAAAATTTGAAAAGCTAGCTAGTTGCTTACTCTGATTCCAATGCCATTAATTTCTTTCTGAGTAAAGGTTGTGGTGATTTCCATTCTTGCTATAATTTGGTGATGTCTATTCATAATATTCACCAATATCTCAAGTTGTGAAATCGTGATTATAGAAAAAAAATCAAGTTGCCTAGTTTGGTGACGTTGTTCATAACTCTCCTGTTAACGCCTTAAGGCAGAATCTGCTTGTATTTCTTCTTTTTTTAGATTTTTAGTTGCTTATTTTTTCTTTTTGTTTTTCTTTTTACAATATATTTTGTGGCTTATGTTAATATATTTACTTCACACAAAAAATATAATAATACTATTACGTTTGAATAAAAAATCACCGAAGAAAACTTTTTCCTTTTATATTTTCAACATATATTACATTATATACTACCAAAAAAACAGATGAATTTCTACTCTTTCTTAAAAGTCAAGCTAATTAATTAACTGAGTTCGCTCATAATTTCGCATTCATGTCTTAATTGAGTATTAGAAGCAATACTATATAATGTTATATACAGTATTACATTAGATATATCTTTGGAAATCAATGCACATTATTACTGATTCTCTTTTTTAGAATTTTTTTAACCATTATAAACTCAAATATTTTAGTTTTAATAAATAATTAGGAATAATTGTTCCAAAACTTAAAATAATACGTAATCTAAATTAATATACTTCAGTTCAAACAATTCAATCCATAATATTGGTGCAATGAAGTAAAGATTTGTTGTATTCATATTATGAGAAAATGATATATTTAGCTGGAAAATCGTGTTTAATTTTCTTGGTGTACAAAATTTTCTTAAACTAGCATTAATCATGTATCGCAAGTAAAATTAGTATGTGACCCATGAAAAAAAGAAGTTTAAATAATATTTTAAATTAAACAAGAATTATAAAATTGTTAAACCAATTTACTCACATATTAATACCTACAAAAGTATGATAAAATATGTTTGGAGTCTATGAAAAATTTGAAAAATTTTAATTTTGTCTTCATAATTTTTTTTAATTAATTTGATCCCTATAAAAATAAAATATAGTTTTGTTTATCTTTAATAGTAATTCCATTTGACAATTTATGATGTAAGTAATGAATTTAATTATTTTTATTTTTTTATCTTTCCAGACACACTAAGAATATACCATAATCAACTATCACTTTATTTTTTTCTTAATCTCATTAGAAAGTGTTAGAAAATCACCCAAAAATGATAAAAAAAAATTACAATTTTTAGGAGATTTTTAATTGTGAGAAATTATTTAATTCATTTTGACAAATTTTAGCCATCACAAATTATTTAATTTATTTGTAATCAAATTATAAGTATAATCTAACTTAATTATCATTAAAAATCGATAAAAATATTTTTTATTTTACATAGACTAAATTAATAAAAAATTATGAAAATAAATTAATATTTTTAAAATTCTATAGGTATTTGAAACATACTTTATCAAAAAAGATATTTATATACTTTATTTTTATCTTTAATTACTATAAATGATAAAAGTCTTAATATGAAATAAGCATTCAAATTAAAATTCAGATTGACCAAATTTTCAAAAAAGTTGTGCTAAACGTTAAAAATCTTAAAAATGACCTATATGACAGACTTGACTTGACAGTTATTTACGTTTAACCCCTTTTTTATTTTCAAAATAAGTCAGCCACTTGGCGTGACCGGTGACCCAATCTATTTTTTCAATTTCTCACCCTTAATTACAACAAAACCAGGCAACAAAAAAATAAAAATAAAAAGTATATAGTATTTTAAAAGAAAAGAAAAAATCAAAAGACAACTAGTCAAATATCGGACGCACAAACACATGCACTGTGCAAAACGCGGTTCTAACCGAGCAAGTCAACAATAATATTCAAAATAGAAGATTCTAAGAAACGGCACTGCCCTAGAAACTGAAAGTGGGTGAGAAAAAGGGAAAATGCAAAGCACCAGCTATATATACGTACATGCCACTCTGATTTTTTCACAACACAATTTCAGTTTCCACAACAAACAACAATCAACAAGCTCTCTCCTACCTTTCTCATGTCTCTTATATTCTTGTAACACTCCCTTCTCTTTTCTCTCTATCTTCTCTCTTAGAAATTCCGAGAGAAAAAAAAAAGGGTGAGTGGTTTTTTTGAGTTTTGATAGAGAGCAATAGAATAGCTACATGGGGAAGCTCGTGGAGATTCTTGACCAAGGGGTCAGGATTGCTGCAAGGTTTCACTCTAATTGCCCCCAAACGGGCCGCAAGTACTACCACCCTCCATCCCTCTCCGACAACCACGGTCACCACTACCACGCTGGTGCCACCACCAGCAGCAGCGGTGGAGTCAATGAGGCTGCGGCGGCGAGGAGCATTGACATTATTCTTTATTCTGTTTGACAGAACCATATTTTTTTTTGTATTTTTTGTTCGATTCGATCACTGTGAGGCGATTCATACATGTAATTTTGAGCTCAAGTTGATACTAGTTTTAAATTTTACAAACACTTTTCTATGTTATATGGATTGCTTATTTATTCATGTTGATTTTAATTCCGTATCAAAAACATTAGTCGAGCGTTAATAAATGTAAGCCCAGGTTGTAAAAGGTCAACGTTAGATTATAATTAAACAAAAAAACATTGATGCAATGGTTAAAATCTGCTGAAAATTCAGACAACTTCCCTGTTGATAATGATAGGACTATGGCCGTCTGCAAAAATATTCATAACTTTCATTGTTTGACCTGAAAAGAACTGCGGCTCTTACAACTCCCATGTCCCCATCCAACATAATAAAAGTAGTACCATGTTCTCCCCAAGGAAACAAAGATAAAAAAGAGACAAGAAACAAACGATGCAGAGAAGACTATACCGAACCAACTTCAAAATGGAGGAAACATCAACAGGGTAAAATTTGCAGTCTGCTGGTGAAAGCCATCCCTACTACCCTGCTCTAGCCTCTAAGTAGGATTAAAGTTTGTTTCTTGATATTGCAGAAAATTGTAAACAAATACAGTCATTGCAATCACAGTTAGAGTCACAGACCCCCCAAAAAACTTTTGTGACTGAAACTGTAGTCATGGACTGATTTTTAAAACCTTGGGTAGGAGCATATATGAAAAAGATACACATTACTTGATTCAAATATGTGAGAAGATGATTCACTAACCAGAAATGTTCTCTAGCAAATGCAACAGAACGACACATTGATGAGTAATTCTCATACATATTTACTGTTGTTTTCGTGGAAATGGACAATTACAAAATGGCAATGTAAAGTATACATTTTTTGTTGCTAAAACAGGTATACTTCTATTCAAATATTAAATACATATTAGCCACCATTTTGTCATTCTGATATTTGACAATGGATTGCAGATTCAGAAGTGTAGAGCAAAATGGAGAAACAGAAGAAAACTAGGGAGAAAAATCTGTTGCCATCAGAATATATATATCATTGCAATTGGAACGGTGAGGAGAGAACTGGAGGAGGTAAAAACCATAAGCACCAACATGGTTTGTGGTCCCCAAATTGCCCAAGGCCTCCTGTAAAGAATATTCAGAAACAGAATTTGAAGATATGACTATGCTTCCAGAAAATGACCCTTGTATGCTACTAATAATTCCTCTGCATTTACTCTGAACTGTGATATAAACTTGTCCAAGAACACCTCCTCAGACAAGCATAACAAATAAATATAACTGGGGGCCTTCTTGCAAAGTTTTTTTTTTTTTCTATCAAGAGCTGGAAGACTCTATATCGAGGAAGCACGCGATCCTCCATGCTATACATTAAAACCCTTGGCTGATGAACCAGGACTGACTTGGGCAGCATAACCGTATGCAAGAAGAATTCCATTCCAACCTTCAACTTCTTCTCTGATGTTCTAAGCAAAGTTGGGGATCTTCTGAACATTTGCAGGGCCTCCTCATTGGAAAAACCAAAACAAATAATTAGCTCCAGTTTTCTCCTAAATGTTTTATAGCTCAAACTACTTATTGAGTGGATTGCATGGACAAGCATTCTTGAATTTTCATTGAAACCCATGTCTACAGCGCGCGAAACATAGTTTCCTATAGTAGACTGCTGTGTGATGAAAATACTTGGCTGTAGTTTGAGTAGCATTGCAAGATGAGACCCAACAATGCCACAACTTTCCAAGAAGACAACATTGTCCATAAATTTTTTGTACTTTGGGAGTATCCAGCCACATCTGAGCAAAACATGAACAAAATCTTTCTCACTGCCGAGAATTTTCCTAATAGCTTACACAGAGGGGACCAATGTTTTCTTCAAACTGAAAGTCAAAATGGAGGAATTCTTGGAAATGAACTTGCACAACTCCGAGCGCTCGAGACCCAACAGCTGAAAGAGCTCAATTTTGGGTCTCAAGATTTTGTCAACATCAGTGAACAGTATCTGGGGTTTGTGACGAATCAAAAAGAGAATCTGGTTCACTAAAAAAAAATCCTTTTGTAGCGAATCATTTATTAAGAAAAATAAATATGAAAAAACTGAGCACAGACAAGGGGTTTTGTGGGAATCTGCTGCTTGAAACACGTTTTGAGATGTAGAAGGATTGAGTTATCGAGAAATCGAACTTGGCATTTAGGTAATCAATAATGGAAGTGCTTTCCTTTGAGTGTTGGCATGTGGAGAAAGAAGAGAGAAAGGGTCCGACAGAGTAAGAAGAGAGAGAAGTGATTGGAAAGGGAAAATAAAAGAGCAGGGTGTGACTTGAGGGATTGCATTAACAAACAAGACATCAAACACTAAAGAAGGGGTTCTTACTTCTTAGGTTGTCTATTTCGGATTTGCAGCTACTAAAGTTGTCTACTTTGGTTTTGCAGCTACCATTGTTAAGAATCAGAGACTCACTCATTTCGCTACTGATTGGTAATCCATATGAGTCTTACGGATTGGTAATCTGTATGAGTCATATGGATCGTCAATCCATATGATTCATACGGATTGATGATCTGTATGAGTCTTATGGATTGACATTCCTTATTATGGATTGACAATCCGTAAGACTCATAAGGATCACCAATCCGTAAGGTTCATACGGATTGGTGATCCATATAAGGCTTACAGATTACCATTCCTTATTATAGATTGTCAATCTGTATAATTTAACAATTACGGATTATCAATCTGTACTCATCCACAAAACGCTACCCAAGGAAGACAAAATGAAGTGTCACTTACCTAGTCACGGAGAAAAATAAGCACAGCTACAACGGCGACCACCACAACCAATGACGACTACCCGAGGAGCAAACCACCCAACCGAGAACCAAATCGACGACCACCGAACCTTGACCGTGCGAAAGAAAATTGAAAATTCGCTTGCACAATAGAGAGAAGTAGTGAAGTGAATGGTGTATTGGAAAATTTTAATTCCTTATGTTTTATGTTTTTTAACAAGGCTATTTGTGGAATTTCACAAATATTTGCTGGGTGTATTAGAAAATCAGCTAGTGTAAAAAGCAGGACTCTTGACTCAACCCTACACCCACGGTTGGGCCTGGCCCGCTGGGTACCAACTATCTATTCAAAAAGAGCCAACCTAATAAAATTGATAAATATTACTACTATAAAATTGAGACTATATTATTTTCTTCAGCAAAAGAATATATATATTATCGTTCTTTTAGAGAAGAAGAAAAAAACACTGCTGATTGTTAGTGCACCTCTAACCTATTAACATTCAGAAAAATGCTTGTAATACACTTTTTTTTTTACAGTTGAGAGCATTATCTAAAATGCTTTAAACATAAAAATAAAATAAGCATATTTTATAATCATTAAAATAGAAAATAATACAGATACAAAAATGACAAAAAAAAGTTAAATTGCAGGAAAAAAACGTATTTAAATTTTTTTATAACTAAATTTGATGAAATTTATAGAGCTTGTTAAACATGTGAACATGAATTTCTATTAGTAGAAGGAAAAAATATTAAAAAGTATGCTAATATCAATAGAGGCTAACTCAATTGATTAAATAAAATATGTGAATTATTATCTTCGATTCTTATAAATTAAAAAATGTTAATATTGTTGTCAACATATTAATTGAGATTAAGTATAACGAAATTTATAACTTTATTAAATGTTTGATCTCCTTAAAAAATTTGTCAGCATGACATTGATTAAAATCATTCACCACTAATAATTTATCACGGTCGAAAAACATCTCTAATCATTGTTAGTGGAGTTTTTATTTATAAATGATTTTCAGCACACACTCACGTGTAATAAAAAGCTGAATTTTAAGTATAAATATATTGCATATTTAGTGATTAATATAAATTAAATTTTCATGTGCAAACAATGGTATCCTTATTCATTAGCATAATAGATAGTACTTTGAAAAACTAGAATAATTACAATATACTGAGTGCGCATGTTTGATTTCTTGCAATGCACTTTGCTCCTTTTCTACTCCTTATATCTTATTCTGTTTCTTTTTAAAAGGTCTACTACTTTCCGTGACAGAAATAAAATACACAATCTACTTGACTTAAAATCAAAGACTTGAAAAATGATATGTCAATGTAATGTTTTCCTTAAAGTCTAACTTCTCTTATTAAAGCTCGGGTAATATCACAAAATACGACAAGATTCCTCCGTACTGAATTTTAACATATCTACGTTCTAAAAATTTGAGAACACCAATTAAATAAAAATAAAAACAAATCCTCCACTAATTGATTTACATGCTTATGGTTATGTGAACTTTTTTTAGAGTCAATTTATTCTCCCGCCTTTTACAGCTATTTCTGAAAGTAAATTCATTCTTCATGCACACATGCATGATTGAGTCTACTCTACATACGGGTATTAATGAGATCCTTAAAGCAGAATCCCTCAATCCCATTTCTCTCATTAGGGCTTCTACTATTACAGGATTTAACTAAGAATGAATCCAATGTAAAAGGCAGAAACTGCAAGTTATTATGAGACATAATCTAAGGCAGAGACAAATATGTCCCGTCCCTTGGGAGAAAAATTTCAAGAACTAAGACCGGACTAAAATAGAGGTCCAGGCCAAAATAATGATACGTTACTAAGTATAGTAAAAATGTATGATTGCAAGGATAAAATACTAACTGAAGATGGTCAACATATACAACCCAACTCCTAGGAGGCTACCAAAATGAACAGCAGACACGTGATCAAAAGATGCACCTAAAGACAAACTAAAAACAGAAAAATACTGCAAATAGCATGCCAATAACCAGAATCCATCAGAGTGGAGAGCCGAGTGGAAGCATTATCAGAACCTAGTAATTTTCTACCTTCACTGAGGACCAACTGACGTGCAGCATACCAATTGTATCCAGTATGGTCTGCTCTTGACTTTCCTTTTTTCTCTCTTGATGTCTGCAGGATATCTTGCTGGAGAGTTCCATTCTTTTGCGGCCTCTCCTTTCACCACTTGAGCCACGGGGGATTCAGGACCCAGAATGGAGTTAACAGTTGTCAATCCAGAACCATTCTTTTCCGGAACTTTACCACTCTTCTGATTCACTGAGTTTTCCATTTTTGGAGATCTTGGCTTGCTGCTATGGGCAGCCTCACCTAAGAGGCTCTTCAGAGGAGTGTGCTCCTTACTGGTGCTCCAGTTTGTCACCTTGGCTATTATTTCTTCATTCTTCTTCCTCCCTTGAGACTCATTGACAACTTGCGTAAGAGTGGGAAACCAAGCAGCTTGTGAAGTGGAATCAGTATGTTGTGTGTTCTGTCCCTTCTGGACTTCAGAAGCAGCAGCTTTGGGGCTAACCTGACTAGGATCAACCAATGTCATGAAAGATGGTGGTTCAAACATTTCTGAGTTTCCAGACTGCTGTCTGCCAGGTGTAGCTTTTGAGTTGTTCATGCTTGATTTCCCTGTTGATGCCAGCAAGCCAGTTGATGGCAAGGTTTCAGCATCAGTAACAGCTGGTGCATCAGATTGCATTGAGAGAACTGTTTAATGGATCATGAAGGAAAAATTAAAAACCAATTTGTTTGCTCCAAAAAGGCATTAAAGTATTTTAGTTTTGTTGCTTTATACAAATAATGCGAGGCAAGGACAAAACAAAAGAGATGGATCCTCTTCCGGCTTTCCTATTCACCTTTCCACGAGGAAAAACTCTCCTAGAAAGAATGAGGGAGAAAAAACTATATGGATCACACACCAAAGCAACAGGCAAATATAAATTTGGTGAAAAACATTGAGAGACAAGATCTAGGCTTGCATCTTTGTAAGCATGAAAAGATTATTACCAATGAAATTCATTTGGAAATTTTAGCACCAGGCAAGATTCAGGGATGCACAATGGCTGGCACACAGGTAAAATAGCCAGTATGTAATATCACTAATTTGTACGTGTCTTTAGTGTGTATAAGTTTATGCAAAAAGATCTCACCCATTCTAATCAACTAAGACAAAGGAGTAATATTGCAGTATAGCACCTAGATCTACAGATAGTCAGATACTTCTCTTTATCAAGCACTGCATCACATTACCTGGTTTCATTGACTAACCCTAGCATATTACAATTGCCTTACTAGAGAATGTATCTAAACAGTACAAATGTTTTCTATTAAAAATAACAAATGTATATATACCTGAAACAGAGCCCCAGTTGCCTTCCAAACTGTCACACCGGCTACCTGAGTCAACTGAAGCATCGACTCTGGATGAACCAAGTTTACCCAAGTTATTACCAGTTTGATCTTGAACAGGCACAGCATTAGACACTTCCCTGTCTGGCTGAGCAGAAGGTTCAGTAGTTAAAGATGTATACTCCCTAGCAAGGTCTTCTGCAGCTTTCACTAATAGTCCAGCATCTTGTGCTTGACGTGATTCGGTAGAAGTATCAACAGATTTGTTATATTCTTCATTTAGTTTGATATTAATATTGATTTCATCTTCTTTTATGTCTTTCTGGGCAGCTGGTAGTGGATTAATATTTCTGCACTCTGTACCATTTGACTTGTTCACAGGCCCATCATCCACAATGTCTGAAGACTCTGAAATAGCTGGGCTTTCAAAATGACCGGTAGCAGATTTAGGCAATGAAGTATCACTCACAATAGGCCTTTCCATACATTGAGCATCAGGAATATCACATTGTTCATTTTTACCCATTTCACCAGCAGCATCACTCTTACCAGCACAGTCACTCTTAAATAAGTCATCTGATTGCTTGACTTCAGATTGCAAGATTTCACTAGGTTGAAGATCTTTCAATATAATTTCAATATCATTTTCTACATTAGATTCTACATCCTTGCCATCTAAAACTACATCATTTATTTCAGTTCTTTTTTCCTCGTGATGACTTGTGCTGTCTATGTTAATTGCCCTAGTTGTTTCACTAGTTGCAGACCTAAAGGATTCGTCCCTCTGACTCTCACTAGAAGAGGCCATTAAACTACCTTCTGGTAAACTTATCTGCTGGGAATTTTTACACACGTCATCAGGTCCATGCTCTTCAGCAAAGTTAACCATATGAATTTCATTTCTCTCAGTTTTCATAGCATTCAAAGATATATCAATCTCATCTGATCTTTGATAACTTTCAACTGTGAGCTGGGCTGGAGAAACTTCTGTACACTCTTCAGCATGCATTTCTTTAGGCGTAGGCTCACTGTTGACCAGCTCCATCTTCATGCTATTTTCTAGAACATCCATATCTGGAGAGAGGATGTCACTTTTTTCACTCAATTGGTTTGCATTGAGATGAAATTTATTTTCCTCAGTAACATTGTTCTTTAAGTCATCTACCTTATATTTCAATGACACGGATGATTGTAGGAAAAGATTTTGGCATACCACTCCTTCGAGATCTTTAAAGTCTCCATACTCACTCTGAGGATGTGCTTCATCATATATATCATCACATATAGGAAGAGGATCAACATTAACATTTCCTTCTCCCTTTTCTTGCAAATTTTTGTCATCACTGGAAGTAGCAAACCTTACCACATATGCAGAGTCTCCCTGTGCATCATTTGTCATTACAACCGAGTTCAACTCAAGAGGAAGGTTATCTGGGGGCAACAAAGAAAGGAACTCAGCACCATTCTTTTCCTTCAGATGAACAGCTCCATCACCCACTTCATGATCCAAGGAAACTATATCACCAACAGCTATTTTAGACACTTCTTCACTCATTTCAACTACAACTTTATCAGATGATTCCACAATTTCAACCACATCTCTGTAGGAATTAATCTCAGCACCGTTATTTTCCTTCAGATGAACAGCTCCATCACCCACTTGATGATCCAAGGAAATTGCATCACTAACTGCTATTTTTGACACTCCTTCACATGTTTCACCTACAACATTATCAGATGATTCCACAATTTCAACCACATCTCCAGCAGAATTAATCTCATCCTTTTCTTTCAAGTTAGTTTCCTTTGCAACAGATATCAAAATGCAATCTGTCACATTCTCAACAGCATGTATTTTCTTTTCTGGCAATATATCAAGCATGGCTTCAGCTTTGCCAGGAAGTGAGTCACTTGACAAACCAAAAAAAACATCACTATCCACAATAGTTGATACTTCGGTTCTCAAGTCTGCAATGGAACTTGACAATGGATCCACAGTAGGGCCTGATAATTGACCTTGCAACTCCACCGTGTTTCCCACTTCAACACTTTCATTTTGAAAAATATTAGGATTTTGAATTTGGCTGTCATCAGTTGACTTGTCAATTAACTGACTTGCATCTGCAGCTGTGAAACAGATAATCAGACATGAAAGAACCGTGGAGAAGAAACAAAGCACACAGTAAAAGAGATATAATGTCAGAAAAAATTCCTATTCAATAATATTTGGAAAATAAATATGTAGTTGTGTCATCATGTGGGCACGGCAATACATTTGTGCTATCCCGGATATTTGCATCAATATCCTTCCAAAAGTTTGAAAATACAAAAACTCTCATTTTCTTGTTTCTAACACTCAAATTACACTCATAAAAGGTTAAATTTCATTGAACAAAAGAAAGCAAGACAAATTGTGCACATTTAGTTGGATCCATGTCAGTATTGATGCTCATCATGTAGCAGTCATGTGAACAGATGCAGATCGCGATGCAAAATTTTGCTTTCTAGAACTAAGATGAGCAATTCAATTAATGTAAATGAAGTCAATAAACTGCTTTACATATTTTTTTGCAATCATCAAGCTTAATATCTGTACATCATGCAAAACCATATTTACCCTTATTTTTAATTACCCAGGCCAAAATGTTTTGCCGCACACAAGTCGATAATCAGTGAAAAAATTAACAAGGCAATTTAATAAAAGGGCATGTGATGTAAAACCTATCTTCCCACCATTGAAATCTTTGTCCTCAGAAGACCCTGAAAATTTTGTTTCTTTTATGTCAACCCTTTCCACATCAGCACCTGAGTCTAAACTATCTTGCAACCGTTCCTTGATTTCTGGATTTGATCCACTATCCGAAAAGTCTGCAACTGCATCCGAGAACACCTCATCTTCTAATCTAATTATTTTTTCTCCATTTCCTTCATTGCCCTTCTCATTGTTGCCTGTCTCCAATGATTTTGGACCTGACACAACCAAACCTAATAAAATAGCAACAAATCAGCAAACCTGCTGTTTTGGTATGTAGTACTAATTTTAAAGCCTATACATATAGAAAAGTAATTAAGATTAATCTCACCAAGTCAAGATCAGGTAGAATTACTTCATCTCCTAGTATTCCTCAGCGTCAAAGTTAGTTAGATTTACTTCATTTCCTAGTATTTCTCAGTTTTAAAGTCAAAACCCTACAAATAAGAAGGAAATTAACCTGGTGTTTTGTGATCATCATCAGAAACATGTTCATCATCCGAGCCATTCAAATGGGGTTGTCCCTCGGAGGCAGACAGTTTGTAACCTTCAATGGTTCCACAGATCTTCTTGTGAGCACGCCTGTGCTTGGCACTCGGATGTGGATTTGGAAATGGCCATCCACATTTGTGACACAGATGAACTCCATGACTCTCGTGCCCTTCAACATCAAAATTTCCAAAAAAAAAAAAAAAAAAAAGACCATAAAAATCTTCACCTCGAGAAACTTGAAACACTTCAAAAAAAAAAAAAAAGAACACAGACACAATTTCCAAAACCAGACACCCAGAAAGGCAAAGACTTTTCATAAGAAAAGCACCAAAGTAACAAATAATATAATAATGGAATATGGAAAGGAAAAGAGAGAGAAGAAGAGGAAGAAGAAAAGGGGAAAAAGAGGATGAGGGCAGTGACCCTTTAAAGAGAAAACAAAAGAAAAAGCACCTGCAGTGTGAGTTCTTCTTTGATCCTGGTTATCCATTGACAATTAAAGACAGTAAGAAAAGCCAATAAGTGAAAAACCCAGAGGAAGAAGAAGAATGGAGAGGCCAGAAAAATCAAAACTTTAGTGGAATGGAAGCAGAACAGAGGAAGGGTTGGTGTATGTGTGTGTTAGAGTAAGATAAACAGAGAAGCTGCAGAGAAAGAAGAGGGTAATTACAGTGGAAGTGGACTAGTACACTCCTGGTTTGGAAGAACAGCATAAAAAACAAAAGGGCCCGCACCCATGTGGACAACATAAGTCACTCACTGTTCATGGGAAACACGAAACTTCCGCATCCATCTATATTCTCCGCTTCAAACACTTGTACACTCGTACGTTTAAAAGGGTATTTCGGTCTTCTCGTGTTCTTCTCGGGGGTATAACCGTCGCTAACGTACAACACTTAGTTCCACATGCGCTGCACGTGCCTCAGCCCGTGACGACCTTTACACCGCTGCGGATAGTGGAAGGGTCACATGGATGTGACGGTGGGGAGAATGACGGCCAATGAGGTTGGTGGTTGGAGTAAAATCTTTGTGATGTGTCATGTCATTGGTATGTGTAGTGTAGTGTAATGTGTACGGTCTATCCATGTAAGCGTCCAAAGCCAAATGAGAAAGTGTGTCCCCTGCGTACGTTGCAATCACTTCTAATAGTTCTATTACTATTTTTTCTGTTTGTATCTGAGAAACGATGGTTACGCTGCAATTAGGTTTAGGTTTGGGTTTGGTGTATTTCATTACTATTTCTCACTTCTATGTATTTATTAAAAATTGCTATTCTTAATTAGACCATGGCCCATGGGAGGCTTTTATTGTGAGCTCGTGCAAAATTATACTAACATGGAAGACAATAGTATAGGGTACGATTATATCCACCAAAATAGTAAAATTTAGGTTGTCCAAATTCAGATGTAACTTGATAAAACATGGTATAAACTACTAATGTGTTTCATTTATTTCATTTCTCTTCTAAGTTTCAAACCTAACCAAGTTATCACCACCATCAATTTAATTTTTATTTTAAATTGGAATAACACTATTCGGCAAGAGAACACATTGATCTTAAATGAAATAAAACAATAAAAAATAGTTATGCAAAAGTAAACAAACATATCAAATTATTGTAAAAAAATTCTGTTCACTTTTTTTTAATACAGAATTTTCTGTTTACTTTATAGCAATTTGTTAGAACCGTCGAAGATGGGACTTGACCAAAATTAACCAAAATTCTTTAAGTTTTAATGCATTCCAATAATTTAAACGTACAAAAATAATTATAATAATAGAATAAAAACAAAAACTTTTGGGACGTGGGGCCATCGCCAACATATGATTGTTGATGTACGCAGGGTTTAGTTTCGTCGGATTCTGCTGTTCTCAATCGTCTCGCTTTCGAACCAACAGTATATATATGGAGTAGTTCAGTTTGGATTCATACACATTACACCGTTCACAAATCATTATCATGCTTATTTATCTGTAAAGATTTCTTTTAATAAAATAACAATATTAAATAATAAATCATGCAATAAACTGTCATTGCAAGTTTAAGATGAATTAAATTAATTTTAAAGGTCAGCCCAATATTACAATATATCTTAAAACACATTAAAAACAAACAAACTTAGGTGTACTGATCCTAAATAAAAAATGTTAGTAATAAATATTAGTTTATTCTCTTTAAGGAGGCAATATATTGGTGCACCAAGAGTAGTGTAAACTTAAAGAGATTCCAAGTTATTAGAAATGGCCGGTGACGGAGACGGTCACAATAATTTGGTGAGTTAAGTGGTGCAATGGTAGGGCCCTTAGAAAGTGCTGTATTGTTGGGGATCTTGTGGGTAGAATCATCTTTGCCTAACTGGCCGATCTAAGAAATTTTATTTAAGGTGGTTAGTGTCGGAGCGTGCCTTAGAAGACAATAAAGAAGTATTATAATCACATAACAACAAATATTGGTATTTTAATTGCGTTAAATGATCAAATGATAAGGGGAGAGGGACCTTTCACCTTTGTCCTTTTACTAACGAGTTAAATGAGCATTGAAAATTAAAGAACACATATAATTAGAAGTCTTAAAGCTAATGGTGAACTCGATGAATTTTAGCAAGCTCTATTAAGGGCGACCATGGACTGGTCCGGTTGGTTTATTTATGTTCTTACACGATCTGAAAATTTGTTATGATCAATTTCTTGAAGCTGACTCCGTCTCCAATGCCGTTCAAGATCTAGTATTTTTGGGACAAAATTGAGTTACCTATCGTTAAAACGTATAGATTACAACATTGTGTATAATTAACCGAAGAATGAAAAAATAATAAAACTTGAGTTAACGTATGTTTTACAATATATATTTCAAAACAAATAATAACATGTTATAAGAAATAGTATCATTTAAATCAAAATATTACTAAAACTATGTATTTGTTAGAAAAACTTAGACTTTCAAAAATAATTTTAGACCTTGAACTCACGAATCTGTCCTCAAAATGCATCATGCTACCACTGTAAAACCTGAAATTCATCCAAATTAACTTCTTGTTGGGTTGAGTTAGAAGATGAGTTAGGCCTCTGCTCGCTCCTAAATTATATAATGCTTGATTAGATATACATTTTAGTTGTTGTAAATCTTTTGGCATAACGGTTTGGGTCTTCCTTTGAATAAAAAAATGTAATCGTAAAAATAACACCTGTATTCATGAAGGTGGCATATGTGGAGTTCTTTTCATGTGTGTAAAAATGTGATGTTAATCATGCTTCATTGATGTGCATGAAGTGTATAAAACTTTCTATCTTTAGGCTTTGAGAGTCGATAAATGAATTTTTTGGGGTCTTAAAAGTGAATTTATGTGTTTAGTTAGTTGAAAGGTAAGTGTTCTGTTAGATGATAACAGAGATGTCCGGTGGTATCACCGATGGGGTTTATATGTAGGACCTGACTCTTCCCGGTCGGTCTATAGTGATCAGACCAACGACAGAAGACGAGATCGCGGACACGGAAGCGATGGGGGGTGCTGTGTGTGCTGTGTGGAATTGAAAGAGAAGGGCCAGGATCAATATCGCGTACCTTTCACCGTTGCGTGCTTCTGCCTTATAACCTTTCGTTTGGGCCGGAAATGAGGCATTCTGTCTCCGGGATTGTAGCTATTGGGTCCTCTTCCCTTGTGCCTGTAGCGAGGATCAAGGGTTACTGGCCGGTAACTGCTCCTGCGTCATCGAGGGGAATCCCTGATTGCGCGGGTTCATTAATGAGGAGGATATGGGAGCATATCCGTAACAGATGCCCCTCGTCCTGGTTCTCCAGTATTCTGGGGGGCCATGACGTGTCTTCAATTTGTTTGTCTGACCATTTTGGCAACTCTGGCCGTTTACGGAGGCGACCGATATTGTGATAGCCGATGGATTATGTTCCGATGGTGTCTTCAACGTCGGCCCTGACCCGATTATCCTCGGGCGGCCAGTGGTTTTTCGGGTCCCTCCCTATGGCTGCCCTTACCACTGGTTTTGGACCAGCCTCGCCTCCTTAGGTTTAGTAGGTTTGG